>JAFVLL020018944.1:0-45267 GCA_021397915.2 Tor tambroides
TTACTGAGAACACTGAATCAAACTGTCTCTCACAGTAGCAATACAGTTCTGTACAACCAACACACTGTAATACGCTGTAGTTAGTAGCAAGCAGCCTTGTACTCCGCTACATTCTTCTATTTCTTTTCTTGTATATAACCTCTTAAACCATAAATCATAAATAATATGATCTTAAATTCCTGCATAATATGATCTTAAATCAAGATAGATCTAGCGCCTTACCTTACGGTTCTGAACAACTGTCTTTTTTTCTGCTAAGCACTTCCTGTCATGCTAACATGCCATGGAAAAAAACACAGATCAGAAACAGATGCAACAATAACAGGCATCCTTTCTTAGACACAATTTCATCTTGGTGTTGTGTCAAGCATCCATTCTTCCATCTGCTCTTGAGGGTTGAGCATCGGGGTGTGTTTTAGTGCTTGTTATGGAAAGATAAATCCTAAGGTCAGAGTTTTAATTTGGTCCACTCGCAACTGATCATGTAAAGTTGATTTTATGTTATAGATGCATGATGAAACTTAGATTTACACCCATCAAAATTTTCCCATTTACTGTGGGATTCGCTCCCATGTTGCTCAAGCAGATGTGAGAGCAGGAGTTTTAGGTCATGTTCATCGCTTTGATGTGCAATGCTCTCCTACACCGCCCACCAAAAACACTGATGTCTAAAGAAAAGAGACAGAAAGGGGCGTTATCATTAACTTAAAACATGAATTCAGAGGGGTTCTAAACAAGTGTAGGTGCTCTAACCTCAAAACCTAGTCAGCGCGTCAGAATCCTTAGTTGAATATAGTCCAAAGCTATTATACAAGTTGGCTACCTCACAAGCTGATTAATCAGGTATGCACCGCCTCAGAACATGGGTTGAGGCCTGACATCCGCCCTCCTGCTAACCACTGGCAGGATTTGATATTCATGTTTGCAGTAAAAACTCCTCAACTTTCGTTATCCATCACCTTAGTTCATGGGGAAACTCTAGGAGATTTACTAATCACAATATTGACATATTTCTTCATGCATTTCGGTAAAGGTCTGGCTTTCCTGCTCAAACGAGAATCTAGATTCTCTTAAAAAACAAATGCTCACTATTGATCTTTGTCCAAAACAAACAGAATTACATTATTACTTCCAGCTGACATGACAATAAGTGCAGAATAGCATAAAAAAAGGATAGTCCTTCTCCAGGGAGTGATGCAAGACCAGGAGTGTTAGTTTCCACTTGCCAAAGCGAAAAAGAAAACATAATGGAGATTCTTCAAGCAGCACGATACCAACCCGTTTGGCAGCATCCAGGCCTTTTTGAAAATGTTCTGCTTCAGCTGGGCTTTGCTTGAATGGATAGAAATCCTTAGGAGGCAGTACGCAAGAACGGAAAAACCAAACACTTGCGCCTCTTCCTCAAAAGCAGCTAAATAAACCCCACAGACCGAACACAGTAGGGTTCACTTCAATGTCAGTGTTCCCTCAGTGCTTCAAACTAAATATTAGCAAAAACATCTTCAAACAAAGCAAAAAATGAAAAGGCTTAAAACATGAGGTTAACTCTGAAAATACACAATGTGTGGTGAGTACCTTCCCACAGAATCCTGGCAAAAATCGAATGGTACATAGATGATGCAGGAACAAAAATCCTATTCTGAGCCAAAGGAGCAGTTAAAAAAAGAAAAATTGCACAATGACTAAAAGAAAAACACTGAACAGGTGGCACACTAAAACTCTGGCCCAGGGAATCTCAAAAGCTACTCTGCAATCTACCATTTTAACAGATGTAAACAAAGAAACATGTTCTCGTTGGATAATTAACCTTGGTCTGCTGCAGTTAGTCTAAACAATAACTACATTATGCTGCATGTAACGCAATATCAGGATCAATATCAGTGCAGTTTGTCCACAAACTCATGACAAATGAATATCAGGATGCTATCATTTGAAATGTATCACATGATGCTCAAAGGAAACTTGACAATTCACACACTGCAATTTCAAAGTGCATGTTCTTGCTGTGAGGACTCACTTTTATCAAAAGGTGATAAAAGGTGTGGTAAAGCATGTATGCAATGATATCATGATGTTTAGTGACACATGCAGTATTTCTTCCCAGTATTATGCATTCATTCATGGTTTCATAGGTGTCTTATAAGATTGATTCACGAGAAGAATATCCTAGATAGAATTTACTGCAATTTTTCTCCACGTATAATTGTACATTAAGACGATGGGATACGGTTTCTGACCTTTGTAGCCTAATTCCTTGTTTTTCGCTTTTTCGTAAGAGTACATCTTCTAATTAGGCATATACTTCAGACTAAAGAAGCTCTTGACTACCTGCTTTTCCTCTCTACACTTACAGGGAGGCTAAAGGAGACAGTCTCAAGTCTTTGGCAGTGAATGACCCCCAACCGAGAGGTGAACAGAGCATAGGAGTTTTCACAGAATTCCACCTTAGACACACACAATGCTGTAAGTATGTGAATGGAGTGTCCTTCAGACTTACAAACTGTAGACTGTTTCTAGAATTGTTTTTTATTTTTTGTGTTGACTCAAGAATGATAAATTGGGGGCTAATGAAGGTCATTTAGATAACAAAAACAATGATGCATTAATAAAGTCTTACATTTCGTCTTTTAGCTTATGAGTCTGTCAACAGGAACATTTCTTATCTAAGCACATACTTTCCAGACTAGCATCACTAACTCCCCTATTGCTGAAGACATTCATGGTTACTTAATAGGACTAGATCACCTATGAGCTCATTTAGAATAAAAGGTATTTTGGGTTCATTCAAAAATATTATACAAAAGGGCAGATCCCTATTTATTTATATTCAGTTTTTTGCTCTAATGTCTTCTATCTGGCTTATCTCCCAGTCCACATGGATCTGCAGACTGTTAAAAGATGATTTCAATGCAATGTTTAGCACAAACTTTATCTCTAACAATTATACTACCACCTATTGGACAGGCTAAGCACAACAGTAACAGGTAAACAGACTTGAGGTTTCCACAGCAGGTCAGTTAAGTAATGCAGGCTATAAGCCTGAAAAGTATTTGGACACACAGTCTAATTCTGTGAAAATGTCTGGCATTATTTGTTTGCAGATGTAATATTTTGGTATCTAATGCAATATATGTAGTGCTGCTCAAATGTCTAAGTACCCAGGGCAACTATACATACACATTACTGACAGCTTGCCAGCCACAGTGGGTGGATCATAATGAGCAAATGGTCATGTAAATAATTCAACAGGAGAACAAGACTGATAGCGATAGTGAGCGGAGGACAATGATGTCGTCTTATGGCAGGTGGTCATTTCCTCTGAAAGGCACATTTGTCTTGGGGGGGCGTCACGTGGATCACAGCTCAAACAAACACCTACTATATTTATATTTCAAAGCCTGAGTTTAAGATTTGTGCAAAAGAGAGAGTAAGTGAAACGTAACAATATGCTACACCTCCTTTTTCAGCGTAAGGTTTTAATTATTATGAAATATGACTGATTCTCCAAGTTATTTTAGAGAGAACTGGCGTTGTGTGTTATAGAACCACCATGGCTTTGTGGGTCAAGCTTCCCTTTTTGTTTGTAAAAATATCTGCATGTTTACAAATCCTTTTGGCGTGTCTGCATTACCGCATGTTTAGATTTAAGCATTGGTAGGCTATACATTGTGGTTAATGTGAGTACAACAGCAAAAATGTGTTGTGTGTGTAACAACTACATGTGTACTCTTTCGCAATCTGATTTGTTTACGAGAGCCTCTAAAAGTCCCATGGTATCCACCTGAGAGGAAGTGAGAAAAGTTGAAACTACGATGGGAAAAACACAGGTGGACACAAAATCGTGTTCATTTTTAAAAGTTATTCAGCGACAGTCTCATTTCTGTTTTCGACCGACCACCCAGAGATCGCTTACCATCTGGTGCATATTGCACACAAAAATGGTAAGCTCTTTCTTTAACTATCAAGCTCTGGTCTGACTGGCTGTCTGCTACACAGTTCCATGGAATCAACGTGCAAATGCTTTTACTGGTCTGCTGGGAAAACAAAAAGTTCTGTTTACAAAGTACCAAGCTACTAATAAAGAGCACTTCTGTGGAAGAAATACCTGTAGATACTGGATTTGGCAGTTTGCCATGAGTTATCTGGAGTATATTCAGCACTGCTTGAGCTTAGTCGTAAATGGGATATTTCTGTCTGATTAATTGGCAACTTACTTTTGGATAGACAGAACTTTGGAATACTCTCTGCACACACTTAATGTTAATTTATTGCGTTGGTGTTGTCTTGCAGAGTGCTGCTTCATTATTTGAAAAAGCAACCACTTTATTGTTCAGTGCTCTATTTATGAGATATCAATGTCAGATTTACCTACCCCTGCGTAAAAACTAAAACTGCAGTTGGTCACCTTATATGCCTCCTCTTGTCTAAGTGGGCGGTTCTAGACCAGAAACACTGCAAATGGACAAGGCACAATCAGATAACTAAAAAAACAAAAGTGAGGTCATAAATTGTACGCAGAGTTGAACAGAAAACAAACACTGTGACTCAACTAAACAAATTAGAAAAGACAAAAAAAGCTGAATGTTTCCTTTCCTGCACCACAAGCTCTCAGGAGTCTATCGGTCATTGTGTTGACTGGGATGCGTCTTGCATGACATTAGCGCTAATGGGGACGAAGCGTACGCATATATTTGCCTGAACCAGAGAAAGGTGGAGAGAGAGAGATAGAAAGAGAGGAAGTGAGAGAATGAAAAGGGCACATGAGGATAGAAGCTGGCGGATGTGAAGAGTCTGGGCAGAAAGAGAAAGAACGGGGACATGGAGAGGCCTGAATCTCCTGAGGCTTTTCCAAAAGTGCATTGATTCTTTGAGTACAGCCTCTGCCACTCTGCACGTACACCCAAAGCCTCTCCAGCCGCCTGGCTTCAGTGTGGGAGCAGAGAAGAAAGGGAATGAGGAAAAGAGAGAGAGGGAGAAGGAGAGCAAGGGCAGGAAGGGAGGGTGTGAGGAAGGGAGGCAGAGAAAGGATGAAAGAGAGACATTTGTTGCTGTGCGGATGGGTGAAATTTCACGTCGCTGGCAGTGCGATATATCCCAGATTTCTGATCGGACAGGGGGCTGTGAATACACATTGTGGATATTATGAATGCCATCATTCATGTATCACTCCATCTGGATTCAGACAAGCAGGGAAGTGTCTGAAAAGGCTTTTTTCTGATGAATGAGGTCTGTGATGAGACACTGTTTGAGTTTGCGTTGTAATGCTGAATGTAAAAAGGGCTCGTTTACATGTTCATATGCGTTTATAGTGCATGCTAGTGTAGTCAAAGTGTGCGTTTGCAGAGCACATAGGTCTGGTTTCACACCAATTCAAGAAAAATGGAACTAATGATGGTCTGTTTTCAAATTTTGCAATTGACTACAGCGGCTTTACAGTGAAATCTTCCAGGCAGCAAAACCTCTCTGCACTAATTGAATTAGAGAGGCTTTTCAACTCGGGCAAATACCAAGTCAAACAGTGAGCCTGCATGAGAACAATTATACAGTCTGCATTGATTTTTACTAGCCTCAATTCAAACAGTGAGACAATAACACTTTGAATCGTAGCATTCATATGCCTAATCTTTCAGAGGATAATTTGTCTACGAATACAACACAGGAAAAGGAAGATTTCCCTTATTCACATGTTACTGTCTGCATCAGCACTCCTATATTGGCTGTGACCTCTACATGGCTCTTCCTGAAGTCATGTTCATCACCCCCTACACGTTTCAGTGGTGCTAACCTCCTGCGCGCACCCATAACTTCTCACCGTGACACTGAATCAACATGAAGCCATTGTCCTCCATCTTTGTCTGTGGGGATGTCAGAAGTACTCTTTTCATCTTCTGAAAGTGATCTGATTTACTCCACACTCAGCTCAGCTGCTATTTAGGGAGTTCCACGTTGCATTTGAATATCAAAGCCAATGAGAAGGTGGCCAGACACTTTAAATGCCATTTCTGCACAGTGCTTTTGTCAAGGAATGCGACCACTGAAGTGTTGATGACCAAAGGAATGAGTTTGGAGAAACAAAGTCTGCTTTGTGCTGCGTGACCTACACATGCACACACAAAATACAAGAAACCCCATCACTTTCTGAATCCAAAAATAGGCACATTTTTGACTACTGCACTTGAATTTTGGGTCAAGTCCAAGATTAACAGATGTGCTAATATGGATTACATTACTGTTGCAGACACAATAATATCCTCAGGACTCGGCACAGAATCACGAGTGCCAAAATATTACAAGTATTATTAAACAACAAACAACATTTCCGTCCTTAAACATAAGTCACAAATGGTTTTCAAAAGGTTCCTCTCATTGAAACAGCATTTGAGGTTCATGGAAAGAGTTTCCCACCATTTTCCTCACATTTTGCTCCCGAGATATGATGTAACATGTGAAGCTGAAACTCTCTGCCTGAGGTCTCTTCTATTTTTAAGACATCGTGCCCTCTTTCAGGGATAAACTACATCACTTATATCCATAAATCAAGAGGGACAGACACAATAACAATCAGAGGCCTTCAACTACGCCATAAGAGCTCTCTGATTGACTGGTTTTGTGTGAAAGTACAAGAGGAGCCTGTTATTCAACACACCAATAATTTTAACAAAGCTGGCAGAAATTCAAAAGACCCACCAGATTCAAGGGGCGCCAGTGTAAAGGCCAATAACTATCCGTGTGAATTTATGTGCTTGTTCACTAAAGAAACGACCTTGTTAACATCTATTTCCATCAGTACCACTGAGATATTTGCCAAGGACCATGAATAAGGTGGTCGGGCATTCTCGTTTCCCTTAAAATTGAGGAGAGATGAATGGGAAGGCTTTTTACGTAACTTTACCAACTCATAAAAAGGCCTTTCTTTGTGAGGGTACACAGAGTCAACAAAATCTGCGAGCCTTTTTATCACCTACCATCGGCAAGATTCAGTCGAATAAAAGGAAACCTCAACAAAATGAAAACTTGATGTCAATACATGTAACATCCACAGGCATAATCACATAATGACTGGCTCTTTGTGTTTTTCTAATCTGCATGTTTTCTGAAAGTCTACAAGTCTGTTTTCTGAAAGTTTACATAAGGGACATGGGGGTCTGAAAAGAATCTACTATCGCAATAAAAAAAATGAAAACCCAAAGCAAAACACATGCATCTGAAACACTGTAGGAGAAAGCCAGGACTTGTTCCTGTGCCGATAAGCTCTGTGATTTTTTTTTTTTTCTAAACTTTGCAAAGGCAGCTGGAGATTTTCACAACTTGTCTACATCGTTGTTTCACTATTTCAGAGTGTTTGAAACAAAACACCACTTCAGGCTTAATGTCTAAAAAAATGTCTCATATCAACACAAATTATACGTTTATTTACAATGTCATTTTCCATCAAGACTGTGTAGATATATTTGAGGTTATTTCCCTCTCTAAGAGCACAAATCAATGAATTTTACACACTGTGAAAATCTGGAAGAAAAGCATTTCCAGACCACAAGTCCTCGTAAATTTAGAGTGAAGTCTTAGCTCATAACTAAAACTGTAACCTGAGTCATACCTTTCTGCTCTGGCGGATTCAAATGAATGTGATTTATGAAAAGGATTCATATTAAAAAGCAATTCAATAAACATTCAGTGGCACAACTGTTTCCAGTATTAGAATCCAGCATTTTGTTTTTAATTGATGGGAGATGCTTCATGACAATGAAAGCTATACTGTAGATCAATTTCAAATTGTCTAGATGAAACTTCATAGAAAGATAATGTGAATTTTTCATCTTTCATTTAGATACTGTAAAGCTAAACTCTAGTTGCTGGCACAGTTTGATTTATATGGTAAGTTGGTAACAGTGACATGAGAAAAGTCCAAGATCAGTGGCTGATAGTATGCAAATAAATCCCTGCATCACTACAAAGTGAACCCTGTGGAACAAATGGCAGTCAATATAAATCACAGTACAACGGAAGATACCTTGTATATTCAGATAAACGACTGCATTCTTCCCCTTCAGTTGTTCATTTCTTTGAATTATCTTGCTTCTTGTGAAGCTAGTGTAGATAGTAGATAAGATATGTAATTGAGGCAAATGTCTGTTATTGTACAGCCCTCAGAGAGCAGCCTCCACTGCATTCACGATAAGCATGAAGTCATAAACTGCTGCAAAAGCAAATACCAGGCTGCACAAAATTAGTTCAAAAGGGTTAGATCAAATTTTCATCTAAGAAAAACTACCTTGCATTACAAGAGTGCCGTCACATTAGTAAATTCATTAATTGTGTTCAATTAATTCACATCTCCACACCTGTTGCTTAACACAATGAATGTAAAATGTATTAGCCTATGTACTTTTGAAGAAAATGCCATGACACATTTTTATTAGATTCACTTTCTTAACTAAGGTGAATATATGGGGGAAAATGCCACATTAAAACATGGCACATCAAGACAATATGAAATTAATAAGTAGCTATTTGTTTTTCTTTCAGTAACTATTAAGCCAATACGCAATCTCTGTCAATCAGTGTCACACTTACAAAATACAGCTTTCTTTATACATGTCACAAACTCACCTTTTTATCTGACTCACCTGTCATTGACATCAGCTCTTGTCTAGACTGATCTTCCAGAAAGTTCATTGTCCGTCACAGTATGACCTACTGCAAATAATGTTTTGTAGCCATAAAAAATCGTTATAAATCTTAGCAAACTGTAGTTCCTTACAAATGTTTGGAGTTAATTATCTCATTACCTCAGGTCTCAGTAACTTTCACTTGGCAACAAACAGGCTAGTATACATAGTGGAAGTGTGCTTATATTAACCCTGTAAATTGAGATATAGTGTAAGTTAAAAACAAAACCTTGTGATTTTTGGGGATTTATCGTCAGTAATACACCTGTTACTGACTGAAATATTTACTCACATGACGAATTTGCATTGACCGCCAAAACGGATGTCCTCGAGCATCTTTCACAAGGAGGCGGAAATACGTAATCAACCAGGAAGTGAATGTCAGAGAAAGCATGGCGGCGCGCTGTGTTCTGCAGTCTGCAAGGACAGCGCTGAGGTCCGTTCAGAACGATCTCAGCACCAAGGGTTTATTTCAGAGGATACCAGGTTTCTCACAGCTCTCGTGTTTGGGGAGTGCGCCGTGTCGCGGAGTTAGACATGGTGAGTTTACTGGAGTTTGATTTCAGGACATCTGCACAGCGGACTGCGTCTTGTTCTTCTTGTCATGGCTGTAATTGAGATTTTACATATAATATAATATAATATTATATTATATGCCGTTCAAAAGTCTGAGTGCACACTGAAAATCTGGGAGGTAACAGAACATTTAATTCGGGCACACTTTATTTTAAGGTGTGCTTGTTACAGTGTAATTATACATTCAAGTATTGAGTAATATTAATTACTATATGGTTAGGATTAGAGTTTGACTTGTATGTAGTTGTGCATAATTTATTATTATTATGATACTAAGTACATGTAACAAGGACACTGTAAAATAAAGTGTTACCTTTAATTCTTTTAAATTTAATTGAAAATGTTCAAAGACGTGTTATAACGTCTATATTTAACATTATACACACATTTTAAAATGTCACTAATCAAAAATGAAATACTTGTCATCAGTCATGGGTGTTTTTGCACAAACATGCCAGCTTCACTGCATGTTGTCATTAAAGTAATACAGATACAAATAATTCTAATAATTTTTCAGTTCACCAATTTACTTTTTTTTTTTTTTTTGCTGAAAACATCATTTTTATGGAAAAACTGAACTATATTAAATCAGTAAAATGCAAAATAGGCGCATTTTCACAAGGGAACGTGAGAATTTTATAATGTTATATAATGTGTTTTATAATGTTGCATGATGTTTACTATAGTTCACTTCTGTGTTGCTGTGAATGTCTACATTAGGGAATGTCATAAATCATTGTGCATGTTGTGTGTTTTACAGTGGTGGAGAAAAAAGATGGCAAAACAACAGTTGTAAGTTAACACCTTCTTTCTCACATGTACATTTTAGAAAGGAAGTGTTCATATAAGAAACAAAACAATATCCCAGTTGCAAGGATGATCCTTTCTCAAGCATCGAACAGTCAGTACTTGTTGTGTTAGTCTCACTTCAGCTTGATACTATTTACAATATTATAATAATGCTTCTTTTTGTCACTCTTTTATCAGATCGAGGGTGTTATAGAGCCTACATCTGAGCGACCACAGCCTCCGAACCCCACAGCTTCCTGTCCCATCTACAGATGGAACCTACAAAACAAGTACAACTACACTGTAAGTGCTCACACATGTGATGATTCTGTGCACCATTATCTTTATTTCATTATCTATTAGATTTCTCTCTCTCTCTCACTCTTATTGGTGATGCAGGACGTGCTGTTACTCAGTCAGTTCATTCGCTCAGATGGCGGGATGCTCCCCCGGCGCATTACAGGCCTCTGTCCTCAGGAACATACCAAGATAGCAATTTGTGTACAGATGGCCCATCGTGCAGGTGAGTTGGAGCTTTCTGATGTTTATGTTGTATGGAGATGCTCAGTGTCACTCAGCTTCAATAAAATCAATGTAATTTAACATCTAAAACTGATTTAAACCACGTTCTGTTCATTCTCTTTTTTATAATTATTATGCATGCAGCTTTTAATCAGCATTTTTAATGTCATAGTCTCTCAGTTAATATGTGGAACCATGTAAAATTAACTTAAGAAAGAAAAACCTTAAAGAAAAGGTGACCAGTTAAAGGTCCAAACATACGCACTTTGCCTTATATAATTATATATATATATTTTAACCTAAAATTTTAATGCAAAATTATATGGATCAGCTACTCTTATCTGTTTTGAAGTACTTATTAATAGCTAAGATCATTTAAACAGTTCCTCCTGATTTCTTTCCAGGTCTCCTACCAGATCATAGACCCCCCTTACCTGAGGGCCATGTACCAAAACCTAAATCCAACCCACCTCTCAACCGGTACGATCACCTCAGAATGCAGATATTAATGTAACACATTTGATGAGCCATATTTTCATGGTAGGTACCTCCCACTAATCAGACTGTCTCTTACGGTGTGTTGCAGGTATCTGACACGTTACTCTGTGAAGTCTGTGAAGCCCATTTACAAGACAGGGCTGAAGTGGTGTAAGAAGAGAATGAGTGTAGGACATCCTGCCCTGAAAAACAATGTCAGATACAGCCCCAAACCACTGTACATTAAGCACTGATGGACACAGCTGTTTACCCAATCAAAACGGTGACTTTCATGGGACAAAGAGGATCTATGACAAAGGATTTGCACCTTTTCGTGGTGTTCACTGCCTCGGGCACAAAGAGACTGTGAGAGAATCAGTGTGCACTGAAACATCAAGATGTAAATTCAGAGATCACTGTAATGTATCTCTAGAGCTATATGTTCAGCTCTCTGATTTGGCTTTCCACCATGTGATTTGGAGACATGTTAAATTACATTATGGCGAGGCAGATTTGCAAATAAAATATTGACCTCACTTGCAGATGTTTTTAAGTGTGCATTAAAGGTTGAAACACCAATGCAACTTCAACTTTCCAAACATGTTTATGTTTTTCTTGAAGAAAATTACAGTGCAAGTAAAGTCAAAGAGTTGATTACACATTAACATTTAGAGCGAGATTAAAGCCTTTGCTGTCTTCAAAATGTAGCACCAATACAAGTCCTTTTGGCTGCTATAACATGAAGGTTAGGTCAAGGTTCATAATTCCATCTCCCACGTAGATGTACCCATGCTGAGGGGTCTGGGGAACGTGGAAGAAGCTGAGACCCAGCCAGAGCAAACTGCGCAAAACACACACAGTGCCGCCCCGCTCAAGCTGGAGGCTCCATGACCCTGCATGAAGAACACACACAGTAAGCAAAAATGACAAGGAAAAGACTAGAATTATCCTACTGTGCAAGATCAAAGAGGAAAGAGAAGGCAAAAAGCATTTTGCATAAACTGAACCTGAATTTTCAGCCATTACACATAACAACCACTGACAGAATCCAGACTGTGATAGTGTGACAGACGCAGAGTAAAATCTGGAGAAGAAAGTCGTGTGACAGAGAGTTGGCTCTGTTAAGGATGACTATTATCGCAGCGGTGTATAAAGAAGAGGCGTTCTGGGGTCTTTCTGTCTGGGTGGCCCCTGTATCCAGCTGCCGACATTGGCTTGCGCCCAGTACCGCAAAGCTCATTGCCAGTGAAGTCTGTTTGAATTGCAGCACTGAACATTAACTGCTAACACTGTTTAACCTAAAACACTCAAAAATGTCCATTGTGACTCTTTGCTTTATTATGTGTTCAAATATTTATAGGCAACAGTTCTGTAGAGCGCTAATCCAAACACATAACTGTCACTGATTAGAAAAGCTTTTGAGGATAATATGCGGTAATTAGATTTTCTCGTCCAAAGGATGCAATATTAAATAAGACTGGCAAGTCAGACAAGTGACGTCCATCAACACTGAATGAAACCATTTCCCTCCATTTCTTACAGTGATATTTGGCTTAAAACTCATGCGGTTATGCAATATTTTCTGCCTTTCCAAGTTCTTGGGAAATCTCCCTACTTTTTCCTTGTCCAGGCCACATTCAAGGAAACCTGAGTGAAACCGAAGGGGAGGTGGCGGTAAATATCACCGCCCATTCCCAGTATCCTCTACCCACTATTTGAGGAGTCCAGATGAACCTGCTCACCTCTGGCACTTCTTGAGAGGGGATTGGGTTTTTTCCACCTGAGTGGTCAAGGGGAAAGGAAGAAACTGTTTTGCAGGACGCTGTCTGAGACCTGCTCTACTTTTTCAGGCAAAACAAATCAACTGAGCCTAGTGTTGCCTGAGGTTAGGGGCCATTCCTTAGAGAGAGAAATAAGGACAGATCACCTCCTTTAATGAAACAGCTGAGATGTTTCTACCACACTTAAAGTCTGGGCATGTGTCCAGTAGGTTGACTGTGCCTTCAGACTCTACTGAGAAACAACAAAGAGGCATTTGCCTTCTAAATCAGAGTCCGATAACAATATTCCCACTGCGGAATGCTATAATTTACATAGTCTTGATGGGTGATCATGGACTTCTCCTACATCGACTATCTTTACACTTCAAGGTCGCATTCAACAGGAGGTCACTCTTAATTTTGCAAAAAGCATTCTTGTGCCAGAGTCACAAGCCATGTTTTCAGCAAATGTCAAGGCTCGAAGTGATGCTCTAGTGCTTTTCTCGGTATGTTAAACAAGTCCGATTCCACCTGGTTAAGATTCAGGATCAGCAGAACCAGATACTCCTCAAGGAACTCGAAGTTAAACAATCAGTAGTGGTCTGTAGCCTGTAGGCAAGCGACGGCTAATGCTTCATGAAGCGTGCTTGATGAATACCTTTCAGCAAGCTTATGTCTGACTTGAATTTGTGGGGAACGACAACAGACGAATAGTTTTCTGAATAACTGTTTTGTTAGTTCACTCCCAACTGACAAACATGGCAGGAAGACACACCAAGATATACGAGTGGGAAATTTATCGTTGTTGTAGAAAATGGCAATCCCTCAAACAGAGTCTTCTCAGAAAGAAAAGAGAACAATGGGATCATAGTTTGCAGAACAACACCCCAGATGTCTCCTTGGCTTTCGCTCGGCCTTAGGCAGCTGCCAAATCATATCTGTCATTAACCCAGGGAAATCCAG
This sequence comes from Tor tambroides, assembly GCA_021397915.2. Taxonomy (NCBI): domain Eukaryota; kingdom Metazoa; phylum Chordata; class Actinopteri; order Cypriniformes; family Cyprinidae; genus Tor; species Tor tambroides. The sequence continues at coordinate 13,757 of JAFVLL020018944.1, forward strand.
CTACGGGAATCATGAGATGCCTTGCAGAAGGATTTTTACACCCTCCTCATATTTCCCACCACTATTAAGAATTCCTAAATGCAATTTGCATGTCAGCATCATTTTTTGGAAAGTGTGGTGGTGTTAACCGGTGTTGTTCACCTTTGAATTATAATGTCTAAAGCAAAAGTGGGGTCTGACTTCATTGCAAACGTTTCATTACAGGACTAGAGGGTGGGAGCTGGAGACTCCCACAGTACCTTCAGAAACAGTCTTGTGACTGGAAATAAAACCGCATCAAGAATAAATCATCAGGTAATGAAAGATCATTCCTTTTAATTACCTTTGGGAATATCCTCGCTCAAAGGATCTAGGAAGTCAATAGCAGGGTTCAGGTGAGACATTTCCAAGATGGACTTCTTTTTCAGGTTAACCGGCTCACGGAAGTGCAGATAGTTGCACAGTTTTGCAGCTTCAGTGGGATCTAGACCTGCGATCAAGTGCAGGGTGACCATACGTCCTCTTTTTCCCAGAGATGTCCTGGCCAGGATTTCTAAATAGCCAAAACCTGGACATTTTAGGCAATGTTTTCCTGTTGTTGTTCCTATTGTACATAATCGACCAATCGTGGCAAGCAAGAAGGTGGGATCTACAGAGAACGGTCAAAGCAATGCAATCGCTCATTCATGTAATGTATGAGGACAGTGGAGAGCATGTCAACTGACAAACAAAGACAAAACCTGGACATTTGCAAATTTAGAAATTTAGAAATAGAGGACGTATGGTCACCCTAATGATGTGTGCAAAATTAAACTGATCTAGGTTCTGACAATTCAGATAAATGACAACATAAAGAGATGAACTGAAGACTGATTACAAGGAGGTCTCTTCAGAGAACTGGAATGGATTTATTTTTACTAGGAAATGGAAACATACAGACTTTAGTTTTATATTCACACAGCTGCATCTGATTGCCGGTGGAAAGCATATATAAACACTTCTCAACTGCAAAGAGTTTGGCTGTAAGCATATTGTACCTCCAAAGCTTCGGTTTGTCTGCACTTTGCCGCCGGGGCTCTTGGTAAATGCACCACGTGGCACTACAGACGCATCTTTATCAATGTTTGACACGGTCGCTGCCAGTCTACTCGCCTCATTCACTTTCACCTGCAGAAACAGAGGCATGTTAACTGCTCCATAAACATTCAACAAGCCACCAGCCATCTACAGTACCATGTTTACTCCATTATAAACCATGAATAAACAGAAAACCGAATAAATAATAACATCCAAACATTACCACGGCCACATAAACACAACATTCATTTTGTCTGTTTCCTATTTTCCTTGAAATGTTTAGACTCTTTGATTGCTAAAAATTAAAGATTGGTCAACAAAGCAAGATTTGTATTTCATAAAGACACAAACATGCCACGATTCTGAAGTGCAGATATACCAAATCAACCAACGAAGATGGGCTTTTGTTCATTTTCTTCAACCTATTTTCCTATTTCCAGAAGGCTGCATGCTCGTTATAGCCCCATCTGTGTCGTGTAACCCAAACGCCCCTCCTCTCACCGTGACCTCTTCCTCTGTGGCATCGTCCCCCTCTCCCTTAATGCGCATCTCTGTGTGCTCGTACTCATGGGACGGGTCGCCTGTGAATCGCCCCTGTACTGCTAATGCCACATCTGCAATCATGGACTCAGTGGCTGGGGGGAGCAGGTGCCAATCCATGCAGTTTAAACTGTTTAATGATAAAAAATATACAAATTAATTTCAGAAAGAACATGATTTATTACTTTCTAACAAGGTTAAACAGATATAATACTGACACAATGGGTCTTGTAAAATAAAAAAATTATAGGCCTACTTTTTTTTAAAGAAATAATCGAAACTAATAAAATATTTTTAATTATCCAATTAACTTTCACTTGAATGATCCCCATATTAAGATTACATTTTCAAAAGAAATGAGTAATTAAACCAATAAAAGGTTATTTTATTGAATTAAAATTGCAAAATCAATTTCTTATTATGTGTCATATTTGGTTGAGACAAATTTAGACACGATCACAATGAGTAAACAAGCACTTATCTAACGTTATACAACGAGAAACACGATTTCCTACCTGTACAAAGACTTTCTGTTCTTCATTTCATCCTCTTCAACTCCTTGAGCAATAAAATAGTCGCATTTCAGCCCCAAAATCTTTCCCCAGAATAAAATGCGGCTGAATTTGTAGTTTCTCCTCAGTATGACCAGAGAAGTTTGAAGAGAGGCTCTCTGCTCACTGCTCAGAGTCAAACCATTACCGGCGGATAAATCCAACCAGTAATGCACAGACTCAGAGTCCATCGCAACAGTATTTACTAACAAATTTATATTTATAAAAGAACTACACTTAATACTTAAGTGATTTGTATTTATTTCGCTTATTTGAGAACTGACGCTAATCAGCCTCACTCTCCGGTTACTCTGCTGTTGCTAAGGTAAACAAAAGCCCTAGCAACACACTCAGCTCACTAGAGCCGAATGTAAGTTTATTGCTCACATAAAATAAATAAATAAAATACATTTTTTATAAATAATGTATATATATATATATATATATATAATGTAAGTTTATTGCTCACATAAAATAAATAAATAAAATACATTTTTTATAAATAATGTATATATATATATATATATATATATATATAAAATATCTAAATTAATTAAGTCAGACTGAACATACATCCTGCCAGCTGTGTCACATGCTTCCTGTTTGTCTCAGTAGATGAGCAGCCTACCATGAGGGACTGTCATCTTTACAGACATTTAACTAAATTAATCTATTGTCATCATCATCAGTATATATATATATATATATATATATATATCTCATCTAGTGAGACAAACAGGAAGCATGTGACACAGCTGGCAGGATGTATGTTCAGTCTGACCTAATGCCCTCTTCGTGATACCAACAGCTTCACACGCTGTGTGTGAACTAGTGCTGTTAACAGCATCCGTGGCTGACAGCAGAAGTCAGCTGCCTGTTGAGAACACATCAGTATGTTTATGTGTGTGAAGACAGAGGCTGTATGTGGCAGTTTGTTTAAGATGATGATAAACTGAAGTAGAGTGGAAAATATGATTTCGGCTTTGCACATTCATTAGAAAACTCATATTTCACATGGAAAAACCTAAAAGGAAAAAAAAAAACAGGTAGTTATATTTTTATGTTATCTATATCTATGTATTTGTGTATCTCTCTATGCATTCTAATAAAGTAATAAGATTAAAAATAAATATTTATGATAGCATATGTTGTGCTGTGTTTATATAATGTATTTGGACAGAATGATTTGTAATAACATATTACAGTCAGTGTTATCATTGAGATACTGTTACAGTTTTTTATTATTTGAATCAGTTTTTATTTTGATATTTTCGATTTTCACTGTAATTTTAGTTATAAAGTTTTAAGCCATTTTGTTGTGTTTTTGTCATTTTTTGTACTTTTTTTTATACGTCTATAGTTTTTATTAATTTTATTTCAGATATTTCTAGTGAGAAATGTTTCGGACTTTTTCAACTAACTGAAATAAAAAAAAAGTTTATTGCATTTTATTTCATTTCACTTAACGTTTATTTCAAGTAACTTTTTTTAATGGTTTTCATTTTAATTTCAGTTTTAGTTAACTATAAAACATTAAAGGTAAAGAAGGTTTAATTTTCTCTAAAAAATATATATATAATATTTTTTTTCTTTAATTTTGGGATTAAATTGTATGTATTATGCATGGTGGTTTCTAACATCTTATATTTAGTGAACTTGATTTCTTTCTCTTTTTTTATACAAAGTTCACTTTTTTGTTTCATACTGTAACAAAGGTTCTTTATTGGCATTGCTGGTTCAGTGAATAACCTTTAACAACCATGAAACCTTTTCATTGTATAAAAGGTTCTTCATACTGGAAAAAAGTTCTTTAGATTATTAAAATGTTCTTCACAATAAGAAAAAAAGTATTATTTTATGAAATGTTCATTGAAAGGTTCTTTAGAGAACCAAAAATTGTTCTTCTATGGCATTGTTTTGAAACCCCCCTCTGTAACTTTTACTTTTAAGAGTGTATGTCTGCTCTACAGCAGAAGCTTTTTCCTGCATGGTAAAACCTTAACAAGCAACATCCGTTACAGGTGTCAAGTGCTTAGCACTCCAGCGCTCTTAAAGCAGGTCCCTGTGTGAGCGCTAGCAGGCTCATATGTCTGCATTGCTGTGATTAGGGACGGTACTTCAGCGCTGTCGAGGAGCAGTTAGCCACAAAGACACCGTTGAGTTAGCGGCACACAGGATCAACGCACACAGATGGACGGCCTCATTCACAGGAGATTAGTGGCCACAACATCACACCCGCCTCTGGCTATAACTCACAAAGAGCACGACCAGAGAGGGAAGACTTCAGACAGGAAGGGGAGGATGAGGAGGAGAGCAAGAGGGTGGGAAGGAAGTGAAGATGTCTGTATTTCACATATTTGGACAGATTTGTCTCATGCTTGTCTCAACTGGTAGAGCTCAATATGACTTATTGAGAAAATACATAAGGCCTTACAGGCGCACTAACTTATGTTTAGGTTTTCACTGCTTGACCCGACTTTGATATACAGTGTTGGGTATAATGTATTATTAAGTAATTAATTATGGTAATTTAACTTTTCCCTTGAAAAAATTAAGGGATTACTTTATTTTATTTATTTAATTTTTTTGTAATTTCATTACAGTTACTTCTAATGTAATTGGATTAGATACTGTATGGATGAAAGAACATTGTTATAAAACAATAGTAGATTTAACATCAAATTGTAAAAATGAATGAATTTATGAATGAATGTTAAAATGTTAAAATGTATGTTTTTATGCAACCTTCTTCCTTTAAATTCATTGGTCAGTTCAGGAATAATTTAAGTAATTAGTTATATATATATATACTGTAGCTACTAATTACATCTTCAGTGTAATTATAAATACATATTATACATACAGTGCCCTCCGCTAATATTGGCACCCTTGGTAAATCTGAGCAAAGGTGGCTGTGAAAATAAATCTGCATTGTTTATCCTTTTGATCTTTCATTCAAAAAATTCACAAAATTCTAACCTATCATTGAAGTAAAACAATTGAAAATGGGGAGAAAATCTCATGATAAAATGAATGTTTTTCTCCAATGCATGCTGGCCACAATTATTGGCACCCCTGGAAATTCTTATGAGTAAAATATCTCTGAAGTATATTCCCATTCATATTTACATTTTTTTTAGCATACCAGAGAGACTAGGAGCATGAAATTGTCCAACTATGACTTCCTGTTCCAAAGGATTATAAATATAAAGAAAACTAAGGCCAAATTCCCTTAATCATCCATCACAAGGAGTAAAACCAAACAATAAAGTTCTCATGTGCAGAACAAAATTGTTGAGCTTCACAAAATAGAAAGTTGCTGTAAGACAAAAGCTAAAGCATTGAAAATCCACAATTCCACCATCAGGGCAATAATTAAGAGGTTCCAATCAACTAAAGATGTTAGAAATCTGCCTGGAAGAGGACGTGTGTCTATATCGTCCTAATGCACGGTGAGGAGGAGAGTTTGAGAGGCCAAAGACTCTCCAAGGATCACAGCTGGAGAATTGCAGAAATTAGTTGAGTCTTGGAATCAGAAAGCCTAAAAAATATATATATATCAAACAGCCCCTACATCACCACATATTGTTCAGGAGGGTTTCAAGAAAAATTCTCCTTGCCCATCCAAAAACAAAATCCAGTATATTCAGTTGTCAGACACAACTGGAACTTCAAATGACACTGGCTTCTATGGTCAGATGAAACAAAAAAAAAGATCTTTTTGGCATCAAACCCACAAGATGGGTTTAGTACAAACAGGGATAAAAAGTACCCCATGCCCACGGTTAAATACTGCTGGATCTTTAATGTTGTTGGCTTGTCTTTCTGCCGGAGGTCCTGGACATCTTGTTCAGATGCATGGCATCGTGGATTCTCTCAAATATCAACAGATAAAAAAATCTAAAGCTGACTGCCTCTGTTAGAAATCTTATAATGGGTTGTGGTTGGATCTTCCATCAGGACAATAATCCAAAAAAAACCATCAAAATCAACACAAAAATGGGTCACTGAGCACAAAATGAAGCTTTTGCCATGGCTGTCCCAGTTCTCTGACCTGAACCCTATAGAAAATGAGTGAGGTGAACTAAAGAGGAGAAGCACCAACATGGAGCTGTGAATCTGAAGGATCTGGAGAGATTCTGCATGAAGGAATGGTTTCTGATCTCTTATCAGGTGTTCTCCAAACTCTTCAGGCATTACAGGAGAAAACTCAGGGCTGCTATCTTGGGAAAAGGACATTGCAATAATTGGGTGCCAATAATTGTGGCCAGTATGAACTAGAGAAAGCATTTATTTCACAATGAGATTTCCCCCCCACTTTCAATTGTTTTACTTCAATGATAGGTTAGAATTTTGTGAATTTTTTGAATGAAAGATCAAAAGGATAAACAATGCAGATTTATTTTCACATCCACCTTTGCTCATATTTACCAAGGGTGCCAATATTAGTGGAGGGCGCTGTATATATAATAACTTTTTCACCTAATATTTTTATTTTATTTTGTTGTATTTTATTTCAATTAACAAAGACGGTTTCTATTTTTCTATTTAACGTTGCAGAAATACCCTGCTCACATATACATCTTTTAGGATTAATTATGTGTACATCATTTTAGACATTATTTCATAAGTACACTCTAAAACAAATTCATATTGATTTGTGACAGGATTTTTCACTATATTTTGAATTACAAATTGCATCGAGTTAAAGGATGTGTCCATAAACTTAACAGAAAATAACTTAGCAGAACATGACCAGCACCTTTTCTGTTTTCATATGGATACTTTCTTACTCTTTACGAGTAACACAGTGGTGAAAAATTACTTTAAAAGGATAGTTATCCCAAGATAAAAATTCTGTTATCATTTACACTCCTTAATATTAATCCAATATGAACTTCTTCCATCTGTGGAACAAAAAAGAACAATTAGATCATTCTTTTTTAGTACAGTCAAAGTAAATGAGGTTGTCAAGCTCCAGAAGATGCACACAACAAGTATTTGACATGACGTACATGTGCATTGCATGTCTTCTGATACCATACAATAACATCGACATATTTCAGTATAAGCATCCACAAATATGATTCAAGCTCAAATAAAAACTTCAATTTAAGTCTGTTCCTCACAATTTCCTCATTTAGTTTCTTCTACACAAGAAAGAAAGTCACACGGAATGACACGAGGCCGAGTAAACGATGGCAGAATTTCCCCTTAAGCAAAAGAGAATTGTAGAATTACAGACTGCAGTTTCAGAGGCAGATTTCCTGCTCCGTTAGATTCTGTTGACGATCAGATAACAGAGCAAAAGTCCCAATCTGGGAATTCTCCCTCTAATTCTTCAGTTTCTTTACTCATTTCTCTCTGTCTCAATTTCTTCCCTGAGTAAACTCTGCAAACCTTAAGAGACGTCTGGCAAGGAAACAAAACTTTGCTATTAGTTTTCCCTTAAAAGTTGTGTCTGGGTGAAGTGGAATAAGTTAACCCCCAGGGCTTGGCGAGGGCCTATTACTCTCGGCTCTGAGAACGGTACCTTACAGGCCACCAGCGTTGCCATGGGAATAATCCCCGGAGACAAAAGGGAGGGATCAGAAGGGGAAATCAATGCCGTCGGGCTTTGTGGTTGGCTAGCATAGAGATCAGTCATACGTACTCCGGGTCACCAGGTCAGAGGCATCAATCACGGCTTCCGAAAAGAGCGCGGACCGTCTGAAAAGAGGAAAGAAGAACGGAGGAGAGGAGGAAACATCTTCGTCTGTGTTAATGGAGGGTTGAATTATCTTTGGAGTATTTCGAGGCACCATGAAGTACAACAATAATTGGTTCCTGTAGTTTGAAAGACCAAACTCAGCTGGAGACAAGCCATTCAGTGTGTGTGTGTGTGTGTGTGTGTGTGCGTGTGAGTATTCAATCATGTGCTGTGAATTACATGACAGAATCCACATCTTGTCCAGAGACCAGTTTACAGAATCAAGAAATTGTACTTCCTTTAAAAACTAGATTCTGTGCACTTTCCTGTGCAAAAGTCATTATAATAATTGCAAGGCATTTGAAAGCAGCTTCTGCATTGAGTTTGCTCACCAGTGGATCCAGTGAATGGGTGCCATCAAAATAAGAGTCCAAACAGCTGATAAAAACATCACAATAATCTACAATTAATCCACAACACTCCAGTCTATCAATTAACATCTTGTGAAGCCAAAAGCTACTTGTTTGTAAGAAACAAATCAATCATTAAGGCATTTTAACTCTAAACCGTCACTTCTGGCCAAAATTTGAGTCCATAATTCATAATAACCTTTACTTCAGAGAAAAAGTCCATTCACTATTGTCCTCCCCCATCAAAATCCACCAACATATTTGTTTAGAACTGTTTTCGCTTATAAAAGGAGCTTGATCTGTGCATATTTCTCTCCTGATTCAGACAAGATGACTTTTTCACTGGAGACAGCAAAATTATGGATAGAGGACTCGTATTTTGGCCAGAAGCAACAGTTTGACGTTTAAAATGTCTTAATGAAGGACTTGTTATTTGATAGACTGAAGTGGTGTGGATTACTTGTAGATTATTGTGATGTTTTTTATAAGCTGTTTGGACTCTCATTCTGATGGCATTCACTGCAGAGGATATATTAGTGAGAAGCAAATGTTAATTTTTTGGGATGAACTATTCCTTTAAGGGATCATTCACGTCTGTAGCGCCAACAGCAAAGAACGAGTTACATCCTAAGTTTATATTTAGTGATTTAGTGTTAGGAAATCACTGAAATCCATAAGCAGAAGCATGAGGAATAGTAACGGTGATGGTTGTCCAAACAAGCAAAACTAATAAAAGAAACAGTTTATTTACCATCCTAATTGTTGATTTTACATCCTATCTTCCAACAGCTGTTTCTAGAGGTACAATAAAGTTTTTCTGGATTCGCTACAGCTGCCAACACTTGACACACATTATAACCAGAATACTTGATTGGTCTGGGAGTTTTGCCACCCTGAGGCCCCCAGCCAACACCATTCAGTGAAACCTGATCTGGGACTTGATTTCAGCCCATTTAAAGACTTACTGAAATGCTTTATTTGACACATATGCATCTTTTGTCTCAAGTTGCATATGGGCGTTTGTGTCATTAGGGCCATAAAGCCTCCTGAGGGTTTACTGTGGTGTCAAACACTGTAAATGCTGTTATTTCTGGCTCTCAGAGAATGAAATGAAGCTGTAAAAATATATGTAATCTTCATTTATACGACTCTGCATATGGTTTACACCAAACATGTGACCTCTACATAGAACTGTGTGTAAAGAATGAAAAATCCTTGCATAGCTTAAAAGTTACAAAGTTAAAAATTTCGTGCAATAAAATATTTGGCAACCTAAACATGAACCCAATTAGCCACCTGGCACCAATAAAAAAAAAAAAAAAAAAAAAAAAAAAAAGTACAAAAAATACTATAACCACGTTTTTTGTTCCCCCATGGTACCATAGTGATACCCTGTTTATATATGAATAAAGTTACACATATACACACACACTCATTGGATCAGTTTCTGTTCTTATGCAGTTTTGAATGCTGATCCTGGCATTTGGAGCCGGTCACTCGAGTTTGTGGGCTGTTTATGGTGTTAAAATAAGATGATTGTGCTCTATCCTGACTAATGAGCTGAAAACCGCAGTCAGGAGAAAAGTGTCAAGTGTGTGTTTGGAGGACGTTCATTCATCCATTTCCAGAAAAATCTGAGGCTTAAAACTATGAGGCTCAATGTTCGGCGGTTGAACCATTTAAATGATCAGACACTAAAATTCAGTTTCTGTTCCACTCATATAATGAACATACAGAACAAAAACACAAACACACACAGGTATCAAGAGTTTCCCTTATATCCACAATATGTTCCGCTTGCATTACAGCTAAAGGAATAAATTTGATGCTTGTACTTGTTAAAGCACCTACATGAATTATTTTGTAAAGCCCTGTTTCTTATTTACTCTGTGAAGTTCGTCCTTTTTTAAAGTGGGAACACTTTTCTAGGTAAAGGAGTTTGTAGTTAATAGTTTCCAATGTAATTAGAATTTGCTCCATGTAAACAGTCCCTTTCCTACTGGCGTGATCATGACATTGAAGTTGAACTTTATGCAGACATGGTCAGAAAGCGATTTTATCAAGCTAGTCTTATGTTAACGCAAAAAAAAAAGTCTTTAAGGTTTATGCATTGCCCTATTTACTTCATTGTAAAGCTTACTGTAAATCAAATTTTCACATTTTTTTGTCTAAATTATTTTCTCTAATAATTTACATTATGCCAAAATACTGAGTTTAACTTGTGTTGAACCCAAAACATCCCTCTGCTTCAGTCTGAACTGCTCTGGGAAGAACCAGAATGATCAGAAAGCAACAGTGCCTCCTAGTGATGATTCATTCTCTCACACACAGCTTTAAAAATATGGTAATGAAAGGCCACTGAGCTATGAGCTCAATATATCTGTCAACAACTATATATTAACATATTTGTATAAAACGTTGCTTCAAAACAGAAAATTAGGAATGACAAACAATACAGAAGCTCACTTTCTTTCACTCACTCACACATACACACACAAATTACAGTTATAAAGAGTGTTAAGTTGTTTCCAACAAGGCACAAGTAGTCAGTTCAAGTGTTCTGATATACTCAAGTTATATTTGTACTCCTTGGCAAGTGCTCATTGGCGAAGCTGGTTTTGTCGAAATGTTTGGACAGCATGTTTAAATGGCAATTTAGAAAAGAGTTTAAAGTCCTTGACTAGAAGAATTGATCCCGAAAAGCTCCTTTAGGTTTGTTATATGGCAGTTCATGATTAAATGTCCCTGAAGTCTCTCAGTGTGTATAAAAAAAATGAAAAGCTGGAAAGTGATTTTTCTCCTCTCTAAAAGATCCCGTTTTTAAAAGTAAATCCCCTCCATCCCTACACTGACCTCCAACATTCAATACAGCAAGAAGCATTTTCTCCAGAGGTGAAACGGCAGTTGTGATTGGTAGATGTGTTGACTGATAATTGTTGTTAGATATCCGAGTCTGGACAGTCTTCCTCGGTGCTGAGGAAGGGTGGGCTTGCGTCTGTGGTGCCGTATGAATGGTGAATGCTGTGTTCATCAGATTCAGATGATGCATCTGGGTTCAAAACTTTGGGAAGATACACCTAAAAAAGATGGAGAGAGAGAGATTTTGATCAGGATTAAAAAAAATGTGCATAATATAAAAATGTGAAATTTACCGATGCAGATGAGCTCTGTGAAACTCTATCTGTGTCTTCATCTTCCTCCTTAACCTGAATCACAGACATTGCAATTACTTTTATGCATTTAGCAGACTTTTTTATCCAAAGTGATTTAAAATAGATGAACAAAAGCTATTATTCACAGATCCAACAATATTTCAAGCATACAATGCCAGGTTTATTAAAAAGCAAGATTAGGAGACAAGCTGAGCAGAGGAGAAATGCAGAGAAGAAAAAAGAAGAGGATTTGTGTGTGTATGAGTGCATTCGTTTAAGGTTGTGGGGTGGTTAAACTAAAACCATTCAATTATGGTTAAATATGGTTAAAAAACTTTGACACAGAACAAAGCATCTTACGTTATAGTTGTGCGGACTGAGGTATTTGAAGTGTCCGAAGCAGGTGTAACTTATGCAGATAAAGATGGTCACACACAGAACCACTAAAGTAAACAGTGACGTAGCTGCCTTGAAGCCTGTGGAGACACAAAATCAGCATCCATTATATGAATCAAATATATGAATACCGTCAGAGAAACACTGATTTAATTAGTCAGTTAGTGGATATTACCTGTTCTGAGCACAGAGAAGAAATACAGCCACATCAGGCATATGATTGGTGCAGCCAACGCTTGATTGACAGCTCCTAGGTGAACTTGCCGATCGAGGCGGGCAGGCAGGTAAGCGAAGTACAGGTTGTGTTTGTCCACCAGGTGTTTCAGCAGCAGGTACAGCAAACCTGCACACACAGCCTGTGTGTTAATGTGATGTTATATACACTAACATCATGTAAAAGGCTTTGAGGAAAGAAATCAGACCGAAGGGGGCGATGACAGGACAGGTGATGCTGTACGCCATGATGACTGTGAACACACACAGAGTCCATCCGTACATCGCTCCGTACTGAAACTCATACGCCTGATTCTACATAGAGAAACGCAAAGAATCAGAGACAAGGGATTACAAGTGGATCAGCAACACATTTCACTTAGTTAATTCTATTCAAATCTGTTTCAAGGGATAATCTGACTTATTTTCAACCTAATGTCTATACAGCATGATAGAAATGTCAATGCTTAATTAAAATGAAAGTAAAATAATAAAAAAAGGTTAAAAGACACTTTTTAAAATTCTTTTTTATGCCACGTTGGTTAAAACGTAAAAAAAATTCTAAATCCGTTTTGTAAGATCAAAAGTCACAGACAGACCTGTTTAACATATTTCCTCTCAGCAGCCGAATGTGCGAGTGCCAGACGCAAAATGTAGAGCAGCAACCCCGGCAACCGCAGCAGCTCCATGCCAGAACCCACCAGAGCCGCCGCAATCACATAATTTACAAAGAACGCCCCCTGATCAGGTAAAAACACACACCTGAGACACACAGAGAAGGAAAGATGGGAAGTCATTGTTATATTTAGGTGCAAGTCACAAAATTATTCTGCATAAATCATTCTGATTTGAAAATACACAGGATACTCACTCAAACCTCAGCTTCCCCTGTTTATCAAACAACCAGCGGAAAAACACGTCTAGACTGAGAGGAAAGAGAACACATCTGTATACATGCCCACTTTGGGAACATTTTAGACCCACTCTAATCAAGAATTCATTCATTGAAGGTTTTCAATGTGGGTTTGACAAATTATTTTAAAAAATATATAAAACATGTTATATTTTTGAAAAATTGCAAAATTAAAATGTGATTTTTTAAATATAAATATTACTATTGTTTTACTGTAAAATAAAAAGAATATCTAAGAATAATAACAAACATTAAAACCAAATAATAAATATTATTATTATTGTAATATTTTACTGTAAAAAAATGTAATAATAATAATAATAATAATAATGAGCTCATACCTTGTGAGGCCCAGTGAGGGCAAAATCAGCACCATGAAGATCAGGAAGATGTAGAGCTTGTACATCATGCTTATATTCTCACTGGACCTTCACAGACAGATGAGCATTATTAAACAAGCTTGATTGTGTGTGCGTGTGTGTATTTGAGGTTTGATGGTCTACCTGGTCCAGTGGGCTTCTCCCAGTGTAGAGTAATACACTATGGTGGGCAACAGGGCCGAGAAGCTCCACAGCAGAAGAGTGGGGAAGAACTGGCTGATAACAGCACTCTACAAACACAACACACAGTCTTCACACCACTGCACTCCATGTGCTCACATCATTACACATGTTTAGTCACATACGTTCAGATAGTGAATGGGCTTGGTGACGTTAAACTTGTCCATGGTGCTGATGATGATGGAGGGCGTTGTGAGGAAGAAGAGGAGGATGAAGAGTGCCGTATTCAGCAGCAAAAAGCGTAGCCACCAAAGCCATCCACGTACTGACAAATTCTCCCTGAAAGAGAAGAAGAGAAGGTGAAGGTTTCTCTATAAACTAAAGCGGGGTGTAATATTACAGATTTTGTTCCAAAAAAGGTATAATGGGATGTACCAGTAGATATTATGTGGGTGAGGAGCGTAATTCACTTTCCACTTGTGCACCTTCAGTTCGGCGCTCTTAGAGGACGGCTGAGGCTCCCGGCCACACCCACACCTGATTCCCCCGCCCATTTCTTCTACAGCCACACCCCTTGCCCCGCCTCCACACTCCAGAGCATTGAAATCTTTCAGAATACTGTGAGGAAAGACAAATGACACTCAGAGCACAACAGCTGGGTTCCAGAAGAAAAACTCTTATTTACTTTCTTTTCTTTCATATGGAGGTTCCGTTTTCTTTCACTTATCACAATATACTTCACCTTCGATTCTGGAAAAACAATGTGGCTTACAAGGAAGCAAAATTTGGCATCATTTTCATACTGTATGTGTGAATCACTTACTAAGTGGCCATATACTCATTTTGCAGAGAGACAAACGCCATGCCCAGAGGATGCACTTGTTCACTCTGCTTCAGTTTATCTTTCTCCTCACGCAGAGCAGCCTCCTGTGAGCTGTAGAACTCTATAGCATCAACCTACACATAAACACACACGTTATTTAAACACCAAAAGTTTGAAGAGTCAAAGGCCATTGTTAATGGGGTGATTCTTACTTCTTCACAGCCCTTACAGTGACAGCAGCAGCACAGGTGGCTGCATGGGCGCGGGTTGATGAGCTCACGTCTTCCCTGGCGCTGGAGTATCTTATTGTAATGTCGCAGGTTATTTTCTGCCCGTTTTCTGAAAATACAAATTATAACTAATGCTAGTACACAAAAATATTAATGATAATACCAGGGTTATTATAGTTAACTAAAACTAAAACTATGCAAAATTTTATTTAGAAAAATGAATAATTTTTAATGTAAAAAAATTAATATATTTGATTAAAAAAAAATTTTACTTGAAATAAAATAAATATTAACTGAAATAAAGTATTTTAAAAGCTTTATTTTATTTGTTGACAAGGTTGACAAAGTTCGATGAACCTGATGTACTAAAATAAATAAAAAAAATATTTTAAAAAAAAACTAACAAAAATGACAAAAACACACAAAAGAATTACTAAAACTTAACAAACAAAAAAAATTCAAACTATTAATAAAAACTATAATAGTATCTCAATAATACCAATATAACACTGAATCATACAGGTCTGTTAGAGTATGTCCTATAAGATTTATGAACAAATATGAATAATATTGGGTCAAATTGGCTTTCTTACCTGTTTCTGTCCAGGTCAATCAGTTTGGCAACATCATAACACAAGTTAACATCAGTCACTTGACAGGTAGGGTACGCCTCCCTGCAAACAAATATACAGACATGTTGAAACCTTTAAAGTAAAGTGCGTGATTTCTGTATTAGAGGCAGAAAAGCGGAAATGCAAAAATAATGATCATTTTCCTGAACACATCTTCCTTTGCTCATAAAAAAAAAGGTAGTCCTAGAACTGAAACAGATTTCAGTTCCATTTGGGGCCAAAATTACACCTGATAATTAACCAAATTAAGTATAATGGCTATTATTTAAGTATAATCTGTATCTGTAATGTTAATCAATTCCTGTGATTGACACATAAGTCTTTGAGATCTCACTGTCCCACCCACATGCTGTAAGCTGAGATCATGCCCTGCATGCTGAATGGAACAAATAACATGTAGATGGGATGGAAAAGACGTCTAAATGAATGGCTAAAAATAAAGTGAATGTGAATGAAGTCTTGGAAAATCATTCCCACTTACATGAAGTGAGTTTTTAGACTCTCATTACTGGCTGCAGTGGGTACAGGCCTCACAAACAGGGTGTTTCTGGCCTATGGAAAAATAAACCAGGGTCAAACCATGTACAGTATGTGTGAGAGAAAGAGAAATAGCAGGATGGCTTACTATCTCTCTCTTGGTTCCCTTCATTTTAGAGGTGTGTCGTCTCAGCAGGGCCACTGTGATCATGAGATACAGAACTGCAAATACAGTGTGGAGCCAAAGTAGCGTATCACTGCAAAGACACCATATAAAATACAGTTCAAATAGACACACCCAGATACATTCATACACTTGCACATAGATACATACTGTACATACCCCTTCTTAAGATTCGCTATGGTGGTTCTCCCGAAACTGTAGGGATCATTGCCTGGAACACAGTAATGAGTCAGACCTTTTCCCATCAGCAGAGACTAAAGTCTAAGAAAAGAAACTTGAAAATATTTCATATGGTGACATCATGTGAGATTATAAACCACTACTGCCCTTCCAAATCCTTGCGAGCTAACATATTTATGCGTCATAGGCCTAAACACAAGGCCTGTTCCAAATAAAATTATGCTGTATTAAAAGACTAATTTATCCAAAATCAATCCAGATTTTTGTCTTAAAACCAGTTTTTTGGATAAATAAAGTATTTTTGTAACCATTATTATATTATATTATATTATATCTACTTAAAAAAATACAGTATACACTAATTACGACACTCATCTTCAACAAGGAAAGATCAAAATCTCCAAAGCTGTTTGTCATGAATACATTACATATTTCAGATCAATAAAATCTGACAACAGTATCACAAATCAAATCATGCTTAAAATATCTATTATTATATTATTTTATATTATATTAGAAATTTAAGTATATATTCAAGATATATAAAAATTATGTTGCATATATATATATATGTATATATATATATATGGAAAGGTTTGGGATCAGTTGTATTTTATTTTTTGTTATCTATTTTATTTATTCCTATGATGCAAAGTTGAATTTTCATCAGCCATTACTACAGTCTTCAGTGTCACATGAGCCTTCAGAAATCATTCAAATATGCTGATTTATATCGATATACACTACATTTTAAATCAGCATTAGAATCTGACAATAAAAGTATAATAAATCTTATATTAAATCAATTTCTGGCTCCATTTTCTTAATACTTTTATTCCTAGAGCAGCCACATTTCTTTCATTCATTTGTGTCTCTGGTATTAGTCAAGTCTATGCTTCAGAGAAACAGTAAACAGTGAGGCAGCTCATTAGTTTATAACCAAGCTACTGTGTGAAGGATTCTTGAGATCGCGTTGAATTTTCCAGGGTGTGTGTGTGTGTGTGTGTGTGTATTAGATACCCAGCAGGTCGCCGGATAGATTGACTGGTAGGATGATGGTGACAGACAGCACACAAATGATCAAGAGAAGGATGACCAGGTGCTTCTGAAATGACAGATAATGTACTGCATCCACCCCACATTTCTCCTTGACCAAAGTCTCACTGCACACACACACACACACACATTCACTTTTCACTTCTTGGTTTATATTAGGACTTTCCCATGCAAAGTTCCCTATTTGTGCTTAGAAAAAAAGTTACAATATCAACAGGTAAAAGCTTTCCAGATGTAAGCATTTAAAATGAATAGTAGCACCAAAACAGCACTTACTCCATATTGACGATAAAGATGAGCCAAGAGCAGCAACCCTACAGGAAAAGAGGAAGATATTGATGATGTCACGAATGATGTCATAATGAGGATGATGACGATGAGGTCAAAACTCACCTTTTCGTATTCAGGCTCCTCAACAGACATGGATGACGTCATTCTACTGTAGCGCCGTTTAGTAGTATGTCCGAACCTGCAGCAACAAAAGACAGCACTCTTCATCTCACCATCCTCACCGTTTTCATCTTCTTTATTTCAAATTATTTTTTTTAAATACGAGAAAAAAATAAAAATATTATAAAAATAAAATAAAATAAGAATGATAATAATATAATAATTATAAATACATATTATAAAAATATCTATATATAAAAATAAATATACATGACATTTTTTAAATAATAATTTGGCTAGTTTAACACTGCAATTTTTATGTGATTTTTTGACTTACTAAAGACCATTTACAATAAATTATAACACTGCATATTTCCATAGTGACCACTACTGCTTTCATCTCACATACCCTTCAGTCTCTGCGACAAGAGCGAGTCTCCCATGATCCCACAGTCTCCTTCTGATCAGAGTGAAGACTATTAACAGCACCTGCGGGAAGATACACAGCACCATTCATTTACATCTGTATCAACCAATCAGATCCCTCAACTCGAGCAGCTCAAGCCAATCGGATCCCAACTAACTATAGAATTTACCACGAAGAGTGAAAAGTCGATCAGCAGGACAGTGGGCACTCCTCCGAAATTCACCCCCTTCAGCACGGTGCTCTGTGTGGTACTGAAACAGCTGCTGTTGTCCACATGGGCTGCGCCATTATTCACCGACACAGAGAGGCGACCCCACAATGTGGAGGCCATCTGGAGGACAAGCAGATACAAACTGTAGAATTTTACTTTTGCTGCTCCTGAAAAGATTTGTTTTGGTGACACATATGTCATTAGGATCCCAGATGACTATTGTTTGTTTGTTTGTTTATCATTTTTTATCCATGATTGCAGTGTATTTTATGTATAATCTTTTTCTATTCTTAACTGTTTTAATTCATTTTAAAAGTTTTTAATTTCCTTGTTTTATTGTTGTGATTATTTTTTATGATCATTTTAATTCCTTTTATGTTAAGCACTTTGAATTACCATTGTGTATGAAATGTGCTATATAAATAAACTTGCCTAGCCTTGCCTTGCCATGCAAGTCAACTGACAATTGTTTTCTTAGAACATGATCCCACACATGCATACACACATCTAAAACAATTACAGAAGTTGTTCAAAGCACTCATTACCAATGAAAAAGATACAAGATGATAAAAGTTAAAGATGAAACCGAAATATATGCAGCAATTTCTGTAAACTATTCCAGTTGGTAGGCGCAGCAAAATTAAAAGCAGAACAACCATAGGTACTTTTTTCTTCTAGAAACATGTAGAAGAATACTTTATAGGCCTAGTGTGTGTGATACGTTACAGGGTGGTATTGAAAATATTTTGAAGATTAGCTTGTGTTAGTCCTAAAAAAATGTAGCTAGTGTTAGCCACATTAGATTCAAAGCATGAATCTTCAGCGTTGTGAATGGCACAAGGACGTGAAATGTCACATGCACTTCAGTTCAAACTCTAGAGGGAGTCCTTTATAACTTTATTGCAAACAAAACATAATTACACAATAGTCTAGATCACATGAGTATGTTGCATCAGCACAAAAAAGTTTTGGGGGATTTATGAACATGATAGTGTCTTAAAATGTTTTATTACTTAAGATCCTAGATTGGGGATTACTGGTGTTTAATGTTTGAACCTTATGCTTACATATAATCCATGGTACCATTAAGAATGTGTTATTAAAGTACGTATCAAAATACAGCCACTAGCTCACTAAGTCATAATCTTTCCCACTCCACCCTGTGTCTGTGGGCAGTTGGGTCTTCCATAAATTGACTTTTACTTTCAGATGATTATTTTTTGGTCAGGTGACTCATGACATGACTCTTGACATTCTTCTTACGTTGTTTCAACGCATTACAAAATATCTAAATTAATGAATCAATATATATTTACTCGAGAACAAAAAAAAACTGTCAAAATTAAGTGAGTTTATGCTTAAAAAAAGAAAAATATCTGTCAGTGAGGTAAGAAAAGTAATTCTGTTCCATTTGAATTGTTTTTTTTTTCTTACCCCAGTGACAGATATTTTCTCTTGCTTTAATCATATTCATAAAATTAATTACGATACATTTTTTTTCAGAAAATGACACATATTCTAAGAAATTGTGCCTCCCAGTTAAATGTATATTGACTTAAGGATGTTTACATACTTGGACTGAAAAATGAGACAAAATTATTGAGTAAAAATATTAGGTTTCGCATTGTAGATGCCCTATGAACATCTACAGTATGTGTCAAATGAAAAAACATTCAAGACACTCATCAGTGAGAGAGTCTTGGTTTGCAATGTGTCCGAACAGACTTTTAAATCACACATATATGAGTGCAAAAAATATTTCAGCAGAGCTTTTCTTTAGTAAACATCTCACCTATTGTAAGGATGGCCCCATGACGCATGATGAAAAAAAACACTTTATCTTTCTACTTCAGTTTCATGATCTTGTCATAATGAATTAGATGACCAACTCACATGATACTCAACTCCCTGTCCTGTTTTGCCATTGTTTAAGCAACATTCTGCATGAAAACTGAAAACAACTACTTCTTTATTATATGGAAACTTATTGTTGCCAAACTGACAGATGATCAGAAATGCTAATAAAGGTAAAAACAGGTAGCTAAACAGTTAACTAGAGACTAAACTAAATGTCGTTAGACCCATGACAGTACGTAAACACACCTTTTCATGAACACACAACAAAACAAATAAAAACGCGCCACTAAACTGACACATACATCGACATGCTGTCAGTGACGTCATGACGCTTCTGTATAACAGCTGGACAAATTTACCAGTCCAACAATCATTATGAACCGAAAGATTTACTGGCGCTTTTTTCGGGATTTACAAATAAAACATGTTATGAAACAAACGCATACCTCGGTGGAATTTTTCCGCTTCTGGTTTGTGCAGAACCGGTCGGGCTGTTAGCTGAGGATAAACTAACTAAACTACACACTGACTCATATCCGCACATGCGCAGATACACCGACCTCCGCCCAGCGTCTCATTACACACACTTTTTAAAAATTAATTCTCATTGTATAGAACACAAACAGGATAAATGAATATACGGGAATAAAATATCAATAAAACAACAGATCATTAAAAACGCCTAAAATGACCTATACAATAATAATAAAAATAAATTATTTTAAATCAAGAAAAATAAATAAATAATATAGCTATAAATAAAAAGTAGGCCTATTTTTATATATTCTCGAGCATAAAGCTGTAGGCTGGTCGTTGCATTCTCTATCTAGGATTGTAAATTCAGTAAAGTTTTTTTTTTTTTTCAAACAATACACCATGGCGTTGAGACAAAATAAAATAGAGTTACAAAAATGTTCAAATTAAACGTTAAAAAATAATCAATATATAGTCCCATATTATAAAGATAAATAGCTACACTGTAAAAAATATTTTTCGAAGTAAACAAAATAAAAATTATTGGAGTCTGTTTTACAAGAATATATTCAGTCTTTCGACCTCAAAAATTCACATTTATTTTAGCGCATGACTTGCTATATCTTTGTAATTAGTTGTGAAATTTACTAGCAATTTCTAAACATTTTTCAGAAAATTGTTTCTACATCAAATTATTTACACTGTAAAAAACGTATAGGCTATTAGTATTTTATGTAGACTATGTAGCCTATTTGTATGTGTTTTACGTTTGTATTTGCTATGTAGCCTATCAGTGTATGCTTTTCTTTGTAATTATGAAGTTTCAGAGTAAAAAATTACCATGTAAATTTATTTAAAGTTGTAAAATATTATTATAATACGTTTTACAGGAAAACACTACTAAAATTTCACATTTAGCCTAATTCAACGTATTTCTAGCCCTTTCTGTGTAATTATTTATGAAATTTACTAGCAATTTCAGAGTGAGAATTACAGTAAATTATTTTCAGTGCATAAAGGTGGCAACAAACAATGAATTGGTGCGAAACAAAATGCAATACGCTGTGCAATGCAAGGTAAATGTATTATTTATCCAGCCATGTTATTAGATTGCGTTCATGTGTCGAAAATAGGCAAAAATTTCCAAACAGCTTCTGATTTAATTGGTGCATCCTCACATTTGGCTTAAATAGATTACCCCGGCCCTGGAGGGGGAGGAGAGCGAGATGAAGAGAGCCTTTGAGCCTTTACAGTGAATCCCATGTGATTGACAGGGCGCCTATATCCGTCCAATATCATCCTGCTCACGTTCTCATTCGCCTCTCCGTGGCCCTCCGCGACACCATCTGACGCACGAATTAACCCCCGCTGCAGGCTGGAGAAGGGCGACAGGCTCCCTAATCAGCGGCTGATTGCGGCGGCGGCGCTCGGGGAGAGAGCCGCGGTGACTGGGGGTATGGAGGCTTTGATTGTTTTCAGTCAGCCTGACAGCTGAGGAATACTGCCTCTAATCAGCGTAGTCAACATACTGGCATGAGTGGCAAATGAACAGTCAAGCACACAAGCAGGCGAGCGCACACAGCCTCATTTAGATGTTTCGCTTTGTTAGGCTACTGTAAACACACGAAATAGAGCGTGGAGCATTAATCTTACTTCTGTCTTTGCTGTACGCGGTACAATTAAATTACAACTCAGACTGGAGATTATTCTAGAGAAACTTATATTTAAACAATGGTCCAAGAGGTAACCATTGACCAGTTTTGATTTGCACAGTGGTGTTCACAACAGTTCGCACATCTTCCATGAATATTTCTGCATTAACTTCTGGATTTTTTTTTTTTTTTACCTGTGTGTGTGTGTGTGTGTGTGATTGCTTAAACAGAAAGTGTGATTTTTGCCTGATACATGTAGGCTAAAAAAGAGCAATAAAACAATATTCCAAACAATAAATAAATAATGTGTTTTTTTTGTTTGTTTTTTTTTTTGGTTAAAAAAAAAGGTTTGTGGTTGCATATTTTTTATTGGTAACATAATAAGGTTTCATTTAGTTACATGAATATTTTAGTAAAACTTTCATTAATTAAAATAAAATAAACCTTAACTGAAATGGTATATATAGTATATGTAGTTTTAGTTGATGTACTAAAATAAGTAAAGCAAAAACTAATAAAAAATAACAAAAACAGACAACAAAAATAAAATACTAAATTACTAAAATAAAAACAGAAAATAATCAACAAAAAATAATCAATAATAGTTTTAATATCAATAAAAAATATAATAGTACCTAAATGATACTAATTAACTACAACATGAACAATTAACTAAATATTGTATAAATATTGTTTGTTAATTTCTACATTTAAACATTTTTCAAATCAAATGTTTTATCTGTTAACATTCATTAATTAAGAAACAATGAGCAACTGTATTTTTATTTAATAGCATTAACAAAGATTAATAAATGCAAGTAATTTTTGGATTTAAATTTTAAATATATTTCTGTTAACCATAAAACACAAAGCAACACAGTGCAAAATTCAAAATACAGGTAAAACATCTGTTAAAAAAATCAGTTCCTTCATTTTCCTTCCTTCAATAATACAGTAAACTGTTCCCTATTTTTACATAATTTTTTTTTAGAGTTAGTTAATGTTAATGTAACTAATGTTGACAAATGAGACCTTATGTAAAGTGCTCCACCAGAAGCAGGAAGAGGATGAAAATGTGGTATAAATGCACAAACTGAAATGTTCAATCAGGAAGATCAAATTTCCCTCATTGAACACATCAGTCACTGATGCCGAAATCAAAATGAAAAGTCACTTCATCCAGGAAAACCAAGTTTGATACATCAAAGTATCATAAAGTTATTTTTCCTTATCAACATGACGGTGCTACTGTTGTAAGAATTTCAGGCATGTCAGACACCAAAAACCCGCAGGAGGAAGATAAACAAAAAAATCAACAAACATGGATTAAATAAGCTTGTCATCACCTGATATATAGCAAGAGGAGTTCCAGAGAATCCTCTGAAGCTTCTAGGTCAGTGCATGGGGTAGAATCAAAAAAGAACATAGCCCATATATTTGTGAAACCATTTTTAGATACATAAAATGATTTTTTGAAATCATAGATGTTAAAAGAGAAACAAAATATAAAGATTTTGATGCAAGTACAAAAGAAACTGCACTGTTTGGCATTTATATGCTTCAGTAATTTAGAGAGCAAAAATAAAATGCAGTAAAGTTTTGTGGCCTTGCTAGAGATATTGGTGTTTACAAAATGCTAAAGTAGGTTGTCTTGCATCAGTACTGAAGTCACTGTCCCCAGAAGTAAGTACAAAAAGACAAACATTCTAAATAGATTTGAACTGAATATTATATATTAACTGTTTGTTTAAATGTCAACTATTGAATCTTCAGTGTATTACTTTTGTATAAAGCACGATGTTTTTAAGTGTTTTCGAGCTTTCCCCTCATTTTAAATTGTGAATATCCTTTCTATTTTATTAAACATTTCAAATGTATTGTTGATTGGGTCCAGCATCCCAGCAGTTTGGAGAATGGATGAATGAATGCTTTATTGACGTGTACATTAATTCATTCATATATCAAAAACTTATTTGTTTTTTAAATGCTTTATTATTTTCCCTGAGAATGGATGCAGTATTGATATTTTTTGTGCTCGCTTTCATTTCATATATTATAGATTCACATCAAAACTCTGAAAACTTGTTTGTTCATTAAAAGCTTTATTGTTTTCCCTGAGTTGGATACAGTGCTAAATAAGATTGATACATATACGTATACATATAAATATGATTTACATTCTCTCAATACTGATAACAAGAACATTAAAGACAATCACGGAAAGCATGTCAATCACAAACATTATACAACTGCTTTTTTTGTTTAATTGATTAAACCGGATTTCACTGAGAATTTAGCATAATTAACTCATTTTTGAAAAAACTGAGATCAATATTATTGATGACAAAACAGACAGCGCATGTAAAAATCATAAGTGGGGTTGATGTAAAAACACCTTTATTGCTTAAAAATTCGGGACACTTAAGGTTCTCCTGAACCCCGAATGGTTGTTCTTAATCCGTTTGATGAGCTTTTGGGAGCCGCTTACAGCCTGTTTTTGCTGCTTTTCCTCATTCATCTCTGCTGAAGATCCAGAGGTCACTGAGGATCCATATAAGGAATCTGCAGACACTCTGACCTCGTGGGGCAGATTTTCTATGAACAAGTGAAACGAGGAAAGAGTGCCTTTTGGGTTGGGATTCGAGTGTGACCTATTTAATATTTTCTCGATTGCAGAGTCAATAGTAAATACGCTGTCTGGCCGGTCGAGTCCAGCTCTTCGCCGATCCACTCGTGAACTTCTATGGAATAAGCTTCTGGTGAACTCCCGAATGCCTCTTTTGAAAGCCTCTCTGGTGTTGTGCTCACTTTTAAATAGGATGATGTAACATTTAGGCATGAAGTGGCAGATGAGAATCAAACATGCGGAGAAGAGCATCACCACCATCTGAACGGCAGATTTGTACCTGACTACGTCAACCATGTTGGCATAGATGGGTCCGAACACCACCCAACTGATAATATAGATCAGCATGCTAATGCTGATGCACTTTTCTTCATTATAGCACTCTGGAAGCTTCCGTCCCAGGAAGGCGAATCCAAAGCACACCAGAGCCAGAAGGCCAATGAAGGCCAGCATGAGTCCGAAGAACAGCACGTTTCCTTCAGTGCACTGGATGAGAAGTTTAGACCTGATCGCTGAGCTCTCAAAAACCTTGGGTGGTTCCAACCACAACCAGAGACCACAGATGACGCCCTGGATGATCACACAAACGCCAATGATCCAGTAGGGCAGGAAGAGTTTCCTCATGACCCGTTTGACAGCGGATTCATTCTGGAAGGCCAGCAGAACCTTAAAGTACCTGACCAGGATGCAGGAGACGCACAGGGTGAAGTTCAGGCCGAAAAGCACCTGCCCGATTTGACAGCGTATGCATATGGGTTTCCCACCGAACAAGATGGCACTGGTGAACGTCCCGAGCAGGGACAGCAAGATCAGGATGGAGATGGGACCCCCTGCCGCGAGGACCACCGGGGTGTCCCGTCTGACCAAGAACACGAACATCACAATCAGAGTCAAAAGGAGACCAAGACAAGCAAACACCAGAATAGTGATACAGTATTTATCTTTCCAGGACAGGAAAAATGACTTTTGAGGAGAGCAGAAGGTGGAGTTTTCGTTAGACCAGAAATTATCTGGACATTCTTGACATTCAGCTGCATCTGGAGAGGAATGAAAAGTTACATCTGTTAAATATCCTTTCATTATACTGCTGCTGAATCTTCATGATTGAGTTAATAAAATGATCTGAGTCCACTCTAAAATGAAACTTCTGTCTTCATTTACTCACGCTCATGTCATTCAAAACCAAACCGTCTCAGTTCCCATTGACTTCTACTGTACTTTTTGGCCACACAATGTAAATCAATGGGAACTGAAAGTGTTTGGTAACCACACTCAAAATATCAAATATCAAAATATTGTCTTTCGTGTTCCACAGAAGAAATAAATACACAGGTTTGGAACGATATGAGGGTCAGTAAATGCTAACAGAATTTTCGGGTAAACTATTCCTATATAGAAATAAGCAGCAGCAATTGCCTGGTTTATATTGTGTGTTTTTGTATGATTACGTACAGTAGAAGCATGTGTATTGAAATGACTGAGCTTCATGTTCTTGGCAAGTCTGAAGCTGGTGTAAGTGGCTTAATTTCATAAACCTTGAATAAATACACACCTGTTTGATTTGAAAAAGTGTTTTCTGGACATTTTGCACATTTATAGCAACAGGTGGGTTTGTTTTTAGAAAAGACCTGTCTAAATCCAGGGGGACAACTTGGAGAGCACTGCAAGATCACACCACTCTGGAAAAAAGATTAAAAGAAATATATAAATTTACATTTTTGTAAACAACATTTTTTAGACAAATACTGTAAATGTAAGTTTAAATAAATATTTTATTTATATAATATTTCAACAACATATTTAACACATTTGCAAAATGTATCCTAAAGGGATAATTCACCCAATTTTTTTTTTTTTTATGAGATATAATGAAAGTCAATTAGAATCTTAATACTGTTTTGCAATTATGGACAAAAACATTCCTCAAAGTTCCACAGAAGAAAGGAAGCCATTCAGGTTTGGAACAACATGAGAGTGAGTCGCTAAATGCAGAATGTTTATTTTGGGTGAACTTTAATGAATCTCTTTAATGAGCCAGATTTCATACTTTGTTTCGGCGTCAGAAACGTACTGTGATATTTTCCACCTGATTTCTGTATTGGTCATTCGGGAAAAATGTGCTGTTCTTGATCATGTAGCGTGCCACAGTTGTCAGTGTCACATTTTTGATACTTTCAGCCTTATTTCCATGTGCCGCTTCCCAAATGTTAATATCATAGCCGGTATCCAAATCTCCAAACTTGCTGAATGAATATATCTCATTATCCATAGTAAAACTGGTTCTTGCCAAGGCATCATTTAGCTGGAAAAGATGACAAATTTCAGCTGTTGAATATTTATTATTTGGCTTAACATAGAATAACAGCAAATTACTTGCTTACCTCAGAGCGTTGGATATCGAAGCCTCCACGGCAGGTTTTTCGAGAACAGATGTCTTTAACAGCGTTAGCGATGGACCTCATAGCCAGCCCTGTGCTAAACACTGAACCAGGGTATATAGCTTTCTGCAGGGTTTCTCTTATTTCTTTGTTGGTTCTGCTTTTGCTTAACTCTCCTCTGAGGAAGAGCTGCAGCATGGTGTTGTTTGGATGTGAATCAGGGTTTAGATCTAGATTATCTAAGTACCTTACGAAGCGAGAGCTGTCCCCCGAAACAAGGGTTATTCCAAGAATTTTCCCCACTTCATTCAGGTGCCGGTTGTTTAGCACTTCGACTGATGTAGCCCAACTATCACCGGCGATCCAGAAACGTCCGGATGCGTTGGGAGTGAGTTTCTCAAATAAACGAGACATGTGGTGAGGTTTGGCAAACGACACAATAACTTGAACTTCTGGGGCACTCGCGATTTGATTGATAGCTTCATTGAGTTTGCGATCTAAGCTTTCATCGTTGAGAAAATCAGGAAGCACAACGCGGTACGACACACATATGGTTCGTTTATTGGCGTGTGCCTCCAGTCGGTCTGCGGCATAGCGCCCGTAATCTCCGTCTGTGGTTATTATGCCAATCCAGGTCCAGTTGTGGTACTGCAAAATTTGGGTGATTGCTTGGGCCTGGTGGTCATCTTCTGGCACAGTCCTCTTGAATGTTGGAAAACGGGTTTTATCGCTTAAAACTCCAGCTGTGGAGCCATAACTGATCTACAATAATAATAATAATAATAAGAGGAACATTATTTAAAAACGTTGACATTGTGCAACAGAGTTGACTTTATGACACTGGTTACTTAACCATGCCCACTGCTTTAGAATAAATGACTTCAAATGCAGTTTATCATAGTTTATCATTGCACAGAAATGAGAAAGCACAAGCTTAGAAAGCGAGAAAATAGTGAAATTACAAAATGAAGAACGACAATTCTGATCGAACGCTTGCATTTTTCGGGAATGGAATGAATGAAACTCCATTAACTAGCCACTCTGGATACCTAATAGCAAATTACATTTCTCATAGCAACACCTTTTTACAATAGTTAAAGGAATTTGCCAAAAAAAGGAGGTTGTGTGTGTCTGACAGAGAATGACAGACAAAATTGCACATAGCGGCAACGCAGCGATTTGATCGGCTGTTTGGGCTGTCAGTCATTTATCTGTCGTAAAGACAATTCAACAATACATACCTGTAGCATATAACCTATGGTGAGAAAGCTGGCCACTGCGATGGAAACCTCTGAATGGTACTCTCCTATAACAGCCTGAAACACTGAATTAGAGCGGCCAGAACTTTTATCCATGAAGATATTGGCGTGTTGCAGTGCTGTGGTCACATCCGAGCACGTGTCCTGGATCTTGTAGCCAAGTGTGAGATTATTCAGCATGGAGGAATTGTTAATGGCCTCCACCGCTTCAATCATCATCAGGGATTGAACCAACCTGGATACGGTGAACCTGTCAGAGGGAACAAGTGAGCTTAACTCAGCCATTAAGAACGGGTTTTCATAGCAATTAATCTTTACCTTTTTGCAAAGTCTTAAGAAAGAACAACCAATCAACAACCATTGTTCATTATAATATGCTGATTTAATTCTCAGTTATTATCATTTATTATAGGTGCTCAATTATTAATAATGGTTCTTATTATTATCAATGATGAGAACAGTTTTTGCATTAGAAATGTCTTTATTGTCACTTTTGGTCAATTTAGCACATCCTTGGTGAATAAAAGTATTTATAAAAATTTTTTTAAACGTACTTATCCCAAACTTTTGAAATGGTAGGGCTTCACCATTTCCAAATTAAGCAGAAAACTGTTTTCAACATTGATAACAACAATAATTATTAAGAAGAAATGTTTCTTGAGCAGTAAATCAGCATATTAGAATGATTTCTGAAGGATCATGTGGCAGCCTGGAGTTATGATGCTGAATATTCAGCTATTCCATAACTGGAATAAATTACATTTTAGAAAACGGTTATCAATTGTAATATTTCACAATATTACTGTTAAATAAATGCAATAAATACAGCCTTGGTGAACATAACAGACTTCTTTTTTTAAAAACAGGAAAAAACTAGTAAAATCTAGTCAAGTTTGAATTTCACACTCTGACATTATTAATGCAAGCTGTATGATGTATTTTGATGCATGGACTCACTTTTCGCACACGTGTTGAATAGGACTGCTTATCGTGTTGATGATCTTGAAGCTTTGGTGAACTGGAAAGAGTCCTCTAATCATGATGTCCCCTAACTGTTCGGCTTCCAGTGAGCCTAAAACGGGGCTACAGTCACGACCCCCCAAACTTCCCAAGACGACAAAAACCCTGAACCAAATCTTACTGTTATGCATCTACATTTCATCTGTGTCTCATAGACTTCTCTAGTTTTCTTACACCTTCTCTACCTCTTCACCCAGAATCCTCAGCTCTCTCTCTGTCCTCACCTGTCCTCTCATCCGACTGGGCTGAGCTTGAAGGTGTTGCTAAAATAGTCTGTTTATGCTTCTTCCTCTGGTGCTCTAAAAACAGATGCCTTGTCTCCTTCCTGCTCACACCTCTAGATTTTAAAAAGGCCAGATCAAGAGTAAACATACCTGACATGAGGAAACACCACATTCAGGAAGATTTGCATATGATAACACCAAAAATGCAAAAGTGAATCCAAGTATGCAAAAATCTCAAGTAGGTAACACATTGCATAACAAATCATCTTTGCATAATCTAATGATTATGCATGAAATAACCAGACGTACAGACACAGAACAAATCCAGTCAAAACAAACAAACACAGCTTGTGTTTAAAACCTGCTATATGCATTTAATTATACCATTTCATTTAATCAATCTGTTTAGTTTTATTCAGAGAGGGCATATTTAAATGTAAGAGTCAGTATTGCTAAACGGAAGGAGGAAGAAGAGTTCAAAGGGTTTTCTCTTACCTAATTAATAATTGAAATATTTTATACAACTATAAAGAAGCAAATCAGTGTTGCATAAAAGTTGAATAATCATTGTCATCATGTGCTGCTATGATCTGATCTGAGTGCACAACATTTAGGAAAGTGCACTGCTAGGAAAGTCAAGATAATGGATTCGATTCACAGCAACTGATAAAATGTATACCTTAAAAATCGCTTTGTATGAAAGCATCTGCCAGCTGCATTAATAGTAAATGTATTGTGGTAAATGCGAAAATGTATTAAGGTAAACTGGGGCACTTTTTTATACAGGGTTCAAATGTTAGTTTTGCTATGCCTGCTATAGGCCTAATGTCTCACAAATGGGGGAACATAAGAAGCAGTTCTAAATATTTCTTTCTGGACATTAAAATGTAATGGAAATGACAATAAAACAAACGAACAACTATGCAAATCGCTTTGTATGAAAGCATCTGCCAGTTGCAGAAATAGTATTGTGGTAAATGCGGAACTGTATTAAGGTAAACTGGTACATTTTTTCATACAGGTTTCAAATGTTAGTTTTGCTATAGCCTACCTGCTATAGGTCTAATGTCTCACAAATGGAGGAAAGTACGAAGCAGTTCTAAATATTTCTTCCTGGGCATTAAAATGTAATGGAAATGACAAAACAAACAAACGAACAAACAATCAAATATGCTCCCTAATCGACTTCCTAATTTTATAGCTAATTTCATAAGTTTATTAATTAAATAACATGTTCAAACATTTTGCATAATTTGTCAAAATTACAGCTTAATCGCAAATGACGGACAGTAGCTAAATGATATTTACTTTGAACGTTACAAAACTTTATTGGGAGTACAATGGTTTAAAGTTATTTATTTCTATGATTTACGTGTCATTGTTTGTTGTGGCTGAGGGAAAGTCGTGATTAGTGTCGACGCTATTACTATTACTCACCACTAGATGGCGTTGCATTTGTATTTTTCATCTCTTATCATACAAAACTATGTGAGGCGCTCGTTATTTATAATATCTCGATAGATATACTGCTGGAAGTCTTCTTATGTCATGTATATTTGGTATTTTTGCTATTTAATGATTCTTATTATCAGTAGACCTACCCGTCTGGTCTGTGTAAACCATACAGTATCAATGATTTATTTATCGCTATTATGGCAACAAAACTCAATGTATTCACAGTTTATTACTTGCATAATTTAAGTTTGAAATTATGAACTATAGAAACCATCTCATTCAGCGTTATCCTTCAATATATGTATTTCAGTCAGTGTTTTTAACGTTTATAACGCGTGACATTTTGACAGTTGCTCCGTCAGAAACCTCCCCTCCCCTTGTGAATAACCTTGCCAGATTACCATACAATTATCATATCATTACCATCTCATTATCATACTGGAGCTAATGGAATTGCGTTTAAATTCTTTACGTTTGTTATTTCATTCTACACTATTCAATTTTCTAGTTTGTGTGAACCGTAATTGAGCGGGGGG
>JAFVLL020018945.1:0-12500 GCA_021397915.2 Tor tambroides
AATTGCGTATGTGACAAATAAAAATCTTGAATCTTGAACACACACAGACAGAGAGACACATATACACACACACATACACACACACACACACACACAGAGAGAGAGACACATACACACACACACACACACACAGAGAGAGAGACAAATATACACACACACACACACACACACACACACAGATGTGACTTCATTACAGTCATGAACAAGTGTCATTGAACAGATCAGCTCACATGTGTTTACCTGCTCAGACAGCCGGCTGTGTGTCACACGCTCTCGAACCGGCGCATCCCACAATGCACTCTGACTGCAGTGAGCCGCAACTCCTCTGAGAGTCAGATTTCTCACACGACTGTCCTCTAACACACACACAGAGCGTGAAAACAATCACAGCGTGAACAGTCCTGATGTGTTTGACTCTGGTGCAGTGAGACAGTGCTGTGTGTGAGAGACAGACAGAGTCTCAGGCCCTGCCAGGATTCGAACCCGGTTCATCTGCATGGAGACGCAGCGGCTCCCTGAGCTCAGGGTCAAACACACACACACACACACACACACACACACACTCCTGCACCCGTCTCACTGCGTGACGCAGCGGATTCGTGTTTACCTGCGCTCTGCTGGAGGTCAGGTACAGATTTACCACGTTTCTGAGGTAAAGTGAGTCTGGGATCATCTACAGTCAGTCCCAACACACAGCCTGCCGAACACACTCCTGTAACACACACACACGCGCTGAGCAAGACATCTTCTGTATCCATCTAAAGCAGCACTGGTGTCATGCATCAGTCTCGTTCACCTCTCAGCAGGCGGAACATGTGTCTGCTGCTGATGGACGCTCACACCGGCCTCATCTGTGCTGTGATTGGACGCCTCCGTGTTCTTGCAGACACGAGTGAATCATCAGCGCACCAATGACTGACGGACACGTCAGCGCGAGCGTGATGTCATCAGCATCCTCTCACCTTACTGGCTGGATGGAGCATGTCTGTGAGCACCGTGTGGGCCAGCGGACCAATCAGACGATAGCGCACAATCTCCATGGTCAGGTCACTACACGGGATATCAGGAAAGATCACATTTCACAGCTAACCCTCACCCGACACGTGTTTTACAGTAACATCTGGGCCTGTGTTCATGAAAAATCTTAGTGCTAAGACTTGCTCCTAGTAACAAAATTCTAAGAAAATTCTTAGAAATGTGGGTGTTTAAATTTAAAGAAAGGATCCTAGTAAAGGAAAAAAGTAATTCAGAAAGCATCTTAAAAGAGGTCTTAAGGTCCAAAATTGTTAGGAGTACGGACGAGGACTTTTAAGAGGCTTAAGAGTTTCTTTAGCAGTGGAGAAAATGGACGAAACATGAAGAGGGAGAAGAAATGTGTTGCACACGATGCATGACAGTGAGTTAATAAAGATGCTACACGTTAGATCGTGCAGGGATCATGTTTGTGACGATCTTATTAGAGACACGCCAACATCTCCGACACCGCGCAGAAATGACATAGCACCAGAAATGGAAGTAATCACTACATTAACTGCATTAACATATTTAGCAACTGGAAAAATGCAGCTATGCAGCAGTGATGATGTGGGTCTGTCACAACCTTCTATAAGCAAAGAGATCACACAAACAATTACAGCACTTTCTGAACCTTATTGTGTCGCTGTTCATTTCCTATAAAATATGTTAAGTATGACAGCATGGTAAATAAAAAAATAAAGAATATATATACATATATAATGTGTGTGTGTGTGTATGAGAGTACAGTAAAACAGGAAAGATAACGCCTGTAATTTCAAAGTGAAGGCTTATAATAGACCCTACTCTTAAAGCGCTCTTATTTCCTTCTTGGACAACCAACCAATCACATTCTTCAAAAGACTGTCATAGCTAGCAATGGGGTCAGCCCCGCCTCCTCACTAAGATAAAAGTTTTTGTCTTTTCTTTGTTCAGAGTTGCTCTCAGATTGGTCCTGAATCACTTTTAAGCTAAGAGTCCTAGTTAGATATTTTTAAGCTAAATTAGGAGCTCCCTGAGAGGATTCTTAGAATCTTTAAGAACACGGGCCCAGATCACTAGAGCTAATTCAGCACAACTCAAAACACCAGAGACATCCGTACAGGACCCAAGCTGCTTTAGCTGACAGATGAGGAGGACGTGCTTTGACATGTTTCTGATCGCTGATCATCATAAAGCAGTCGGAGGTCCGTGTGTTTATGGCACCTGAGGTGATGGCCGTGTCAGGGGACTGCCAGCGCATAGGGGCCCCGGCGGGCCGCGTCCCGTCCCCCAAGAGCCTTTTGGAGGGTGGCCCAGCGTCTCCTTTGTCTCTCTTCCTCTTCCTCTCTGCAGACGGCTCCACGGCGGGACGAGACTCCTCCGAGACGGACACGACACACCGACACACCAGCTGCAGCTCCGACAGCACGTCCTGACACACACACACCCACTCATCATACATATGAATATAAATATATAACAAATTTCATTATGACAGAAAACAAGCAATAAACAACATCCAATGGCATCACATGAGAAACCACAGGCTTGTAACATGCTGGTCCAGCATTTGCATCCGAGTCTGCTTCTGGCCTAAATGTTTGACCTGTTTAAGGGCCGGATGGATCCAGATCCACAGCTGTCTGTCTGAGGCGTCAGGGACCCGGGGCCTCCACAGGAAGTCCACAGGAAGTCAGCAGGATCCAGAGAGCCTTGAGGAAACTGATCCGCTTTGTACAGATGGACACTGCCCTGACGAGCACCTGAGAGACACAACGCCGCTGCGAATGTGGGACCTACACACAAACACAAGCTCAGAGACGATATCAACAATCTCTGACGAACCACACACAAACACACACACACAGAGACGATATCAACAGTCTCTGATGAACCACACACACACTCACATACACACACACACACACA
This sequence comes from Tor tambroides, assembly GCA_021397915.2. Classification (NCBI taxonomy): domain Eukaryota; kingdom Metazoa; phylum Chordata; class Actinopteri; order Cypriniformes; family Cyprinidae; genus Tor; species Tor tambroides. The sequence continues at coordinate 2,926 of JAFVLL020018945.1, forward strand.
CACAGAGACGATATCAACAATCTCTGATGAACCACACACACACTCACACACACACACAGAGACGATATCAACAATCTCTGATGAACCACACACACACACACACAAGCTCAGAGACGATATCAACAATCTCTGATGAACCACACACACACACTCACATACACACACACACAGAGACGATATCAACAATCTCTGATGAACCACACACAAACACACACACACACAGAGACGATATCAACAGTCTCTGATGAACCACACACACACTCACACACACACAGAGACGATATCAACAATCTCTGATGAACCACACACACACAGAGACGATATCAACAGTCTCTGATGAACCACACACACACTCACATACACACACACACACACACACACAAGCTCAGAGATGATATCAACAATCTCTGATGAACCACACACACACTCACATACACACACACAGAGACGATATCAACAATCTCTGATGAACCACACACACACACACACACACAGAGACGATATCAACAATCTCTGATGAACCACACACACACTCACATACACACACACACACAGAGACGATATCAACAATCTCTGATGAACCACACACACACAAACACACACACACACAAGCTCAGAGATGATATCAACAATCTCTGATGAACCACACACACACAAACACACACACAGAGACGATATCAACAATCTCTGATGAACCACACACACACAAACACACACACAAGCTCAGAGACGATATCAACAATCTCTGATGAACCACACAAACACACACCTGTTTGTTTGCTGGTGAGTCGAGTGAGGGCTTGCAGCATCTGTTCTTCAGATCCCTGAAGCTCCAAACAGCAGAAATATGACAAATCCTGAGAGAGACAGAGAGAGAGAGAGAGAGAGAGAGAGAGAGAGAGAGAGAGAGATGTATTTAGTGTACAAAATACATTTAAATTAATTTAATTACAAATGAGGAACATAACATCACTAAGACAACAAGAATCTCCAGAAGTGAGTGAAACCTGAACAAAAAAACCTACATTTGGTGGCGCCCTGAAAGGAAATGTTTGTTATTTGTGTGTTTTCCTTAAAAGGTCAAACAGAACATTTTTTCATCTGTCTGCTGTTCTTCTGCGCTGGAGAAGCTGATGGTTTGAGGTCTAACCCTGATCTACTGGATTCAGAGAATCCACCGCTCTGTCAGATACGCAGATTCACTTTATTTCACTGCGGCTGTGTAACTTGTGTTTGATTTGTATAGTAACTCAACATCAGCGCAGGGTCTGCGGTGTGTGACGGGGCAGTTCTCTTCTGTTCTCTGAGAGAACGACATGTAATGAAGTGATGAAGCGTCACCTGCAGCAGCGCGTGGGAGCTCATGGCTCTGAAGCTCTTTGCGGTGGGTTTGAGCGGCAGACAGTAGCTCCACGTCTTCTGCATGTGGAAGCGTTTGGCGTGCCAGATATGCGTCTCCAGCCATTTGTTCTTCCTCTGTCTGCGATTGAACTCCAGCAGCAGGTTCCTGCGTTTCTGGGCAGCTGCTTCTTCTCTTTCTCTGCAGCGCGCTGACTTCGCTTGGCCTGGACACACAAACACACTGTGAACGAGGAATAAGAGTCCCAGAATCCCACAGCACCGATTCCCCGGCGCACACAGACCTATGTTAATGAGTGTGTGACGTGTGTTAAAGCGATACTTCACCCAAAAATTTCATTTTATTTCATTTCTGAATTTCATTCAGAATGTCATTAATTACTCACCCTCGGGTTGTTCCAAAGACTTTCGTTCATCTTCAGAACACAAATTAAGATATTTTTGATGAAATCCGAGAGCTCTCTGACCCTGCATAGACAGGTCATCAGGGGCCAGTTGTTCAAAAGGTTTAATCTGGATCAGAATGATCTGGATTTGGGAATCTCATGTTTTGCTATCCAGGATCAGGTGACCCATCTTACTTCTGTGACGGTTTTTCTAAGCAAAATTGGATTGGATCACCCTGATCCAGATACATACTTTTTCAGATTTCCCAATCTGGATTACTAGTGCTCTACGGAGCCCCTAAAGGGACATGCTGATGGAGAGAAAATGAGATGGGAAAAAATGCCAATGTTTTGCATTGCATTTACACAAATAACTACTTCTGACTGCTCCATCTCTGAGGATTGTGCCAATGTAGTTTACAATTAGTGATTTAAAAAAAAAAAAACCCTAAAAACTTTAAATTAAATATAATATTTTTGTTTGATATTGGCAGCTGTTTGGGTATTTGGGGATATATTACATGTTAAAATGTTGTATTTTTTGGACCAGTTTTAAAAACTTTTATTACATTTTTGTTCCAGAAATTCACCGTTCTGCTGGGTTCAGAATAATCCTGTTTTTTTAATCAAAAGTATCCCAATCTTACTAAAATGTTTTGAACAACACAAACTGAAGATTGAATCCAGATCAAAACTAAGATTGGATTTTGTGATCTAATCCAAATTCAGAATCCTTTTTTTCTTTTGAACAACCTATTTTCAAGATTTGATCCAATCCAATGGACAAAATCCCATCAGATTTCTTCTGAACAACTGGCCCCAGGGCTTCAACCGTAATATTACGAAGCTACAATAACAGATTTTGTGTGGAAAGAATGCAAAAATAATGGCTTTCTTCAATGATTTCTTCTCTTTCAGGGCTGCGTTTCTCAAAAGCATCGTAAGCCTAAGAACATCGCAGACCCATTGCCACCAATGGAGCTATGATCAACTTAGGCTTACGATGCTTTTGGGAAACGCAGCCCAGGTCAGCCTGCAACACTTGCAAGAGCACGCACGAGGATGAGCAATTAATGACAGAGTTTAGATTTTTGGGTGAAGTCTCCTGTGATGGGAATGTGACCGCCGGTCCGGTTCTGCTGGACTCAGTACCAGTCTCTGAGCTCCCTCTCGCAGTCGGCTCGGCAGTCTCTTGCAGCTGTGGCTCGTCTGCGCATGTGTTTGGGCAGAGCGCTGAAGATGTGGCAGCTGCCCGCAGGTTTACTGACGGCCTTCAGCATAGCGTTCACTTCAGCGGCGCGCGCTTTAGCGAAGGACGAGGCTGTGGGGAGAAATCAACTTCAAAAACTTTGCTTCGTTAACGGTTAGTTCACAAAAATGATTTACATTTTGCACTATATTCCTTCATGCTACACATTTCATCAGTTCTTGCATTTGCCGCTGTAAGTAGTGTTGGGCGATATGGTCATTTTTCATATCGTCATATCACCAGTCTGTGAGGTCGCCGATACACGATATTATCGTGCGTGGGTGGTTGGGGGCAAGAGAGAGACTCTTTGTACTTGTCACCTATTTCATAACTATTTGGTGATTTTAAACCGCGTGTGCGTGAGAGAGAGAGAGAGAGCCTGGAAGCACAAATAACTGAAATAATATGCTTTCAAACATACTGAAAAACTAACATATTAAATATTTTTATATTTAAAACAGCAGTCAAACATCGCTATTAGGAACGCGCGATACTGTGACAAGTTTGCCGCGGAAGTTATCAGTCTAAAAATCAGTCAAGGTGAAAATCAAAAGTAGATTTATTTTAAAGAGCAACAGTTTAACACTAAATATTGGACATAAACGAACACGTTAAAGATAAAAGTATTTCCAGGTAAGTTCATATTTTTGGAGTAAAGTTAAATTAAACGGCTACAGCGCTCCGGACCGCGTGCCCCATGACGAGCCCTGTTTTAGACTGATAACTTATTAACTGCATATTTTTTATAATAACGATGATGAAGAATAAGCATCAATGTTTTTTGTTAATGTGCTGTAAAGAAAACGAAGTGCTGCCGGTGCAGTTTCATCATGTTCATTCATAGCTCGAAGCTGTTCAAGAAAAGATGTCTAAAAGATGCCTCTTTTTGCACTCTTGACAGCCTAATTTGTAAATAAAGGTTATCACCCTGCAGTTCAATTTTGATGTGGGCTTAGTTTTAGAGTCCGTTTTTAAAACATTTCCAATGAGGAGGAGAAGCCTCATCTGCGCGTGTGTGTGAAGTGCGGCGCTGAGGTGAAATAGCGGGGCAATTTGATAATAATAGCCCAGTAATAATAGGCCGCCTAATAATAATAATAGTTTTATACATTAATAGGAGAATGAGCCTAATATCGTCTTGACGTCATAAAGACATTTGCTATCGTCGATATCTCTGACTATTGTCGATACACGATACTATCATCTATCGGCACGACCCTAGCTGTAAGCCTTTCTTTCTTACACAGAACAGAATCACACAGATCTTGCCCTCACAGCTAAACAGGATCAGACTGAACTTCAGCTGTTTTCAGATCACATTAACGTCTGAGTGCAGTCAAATTTGTGTGTGATAATTAGCTTGACATCAATTATGCAAACAACATTCTGGTTTAGGTGTGTCTCAAAACCGAACATCACACACAAGCCTGAACGTTTTTGTCATTTTGTGGTGTTTGAGAACCTCTGGTCACTGCTAGATATCTCATCACAGTTTTTCAATTTTTTATTGAACTATTTTTTAGTTATGATTGTTACCTGTGATTAGGGCTGGGCGGTATGACCAAAATTTTATTTCACGGTATGAGAAATTTTATTTCACGGTAACGATATCTTTCACGATATAGTTTTTTATATAGGTAGTTATTCCAGAAAATGTACAAAAGGGCTTTATATAATAAATAAGCTTGAATATTTAAGAAAAGAAAAGGACTTGATCTTATTTGATTATTTTGTATTTTATTTTTAACCTTATAAATATGGTAAACAAAATATGACTTTATATGAACAACACCCCACTGTATGTCACATTTCACAGCTTGATGTGGACAGAACTTATTATTGTAAAACTTTTCTCAAGTAACATCTCACAGATATAAAATATATCTCAAGTAAATAATGGGAAAGAAAACTTAAATGTGAAAATATAAATACCGCTGCTAGTGAGTACATTAGCATGACACAGTTTGCAAATCACCTTTTTCTGCTCGTTGTCAGATTTTGCAAACCAAACCAAGTCCACACAGATGTTGCACTCCTTTTAACTCTTTCCCCGCCAGCGTTTTTTTTAAAAAAGTTGCCAGCCACCACCAGCAGTTTTGATGATTTTCACCTAAATTTGATGGCCCTCATAATGTTTTCTGCTATGAATATATGAACATATTATATATCAAAATAAAAAACCAAGCCTCTGCTTTTAATTAAAAATATATATATATTCTATCTTCATGTGTTCATGTTTTATCACCACTTGAATGCACATAGGTTTCATCAGAAATACAACATTTTGGACAAAAAACTGAGAAAAAAATTTATAAAAATGCATTTTTGTAAAAGTAGTGCATTTTCAAGCAAAACATTCAGATTCAGAATTCCTTTATTCAAATAAAGGAATTTGATTCAAATTCAAATGTCAAATTATTTCACCTGTAAATAATTATATGAATAACTGAAATTGCATTCAATAAACAGAACACACAGACACACACATTTATACACACAAACACACATACATAGGCTACATCCATACATACATACATACATATACATACTGTTCATACACGCACACACACACACACACACATTCAGATTGACGGGTTATCTGTCCATACACAACTAGAGATGTTTCTGTGTCTGTAGAGGCATATCTCTCACTGACTACTTCGTCCCGATCAGATTCAAATGGTCAAAACATGATCTACATATATGATCTACATGTTCTCTGATCCTTCCATTAATGCCGATCGTCTTGTACTCGGACCCGTAAGACCCGGAAGTCCCGTAACTCATTCAGGACATGCGCTAGGGCTTTCCTTACCGTAATATCCTAGAACACGGATTGCCGTAAAAACTCATCAATGGCGGGGGAAGCGTGTCTCTTAATTGACGAGGATATCTGGCCAATGGCGGGAAAGAGTTAATGACGCAGTTCCTCCTCCTGCCTGTGATTTTCTTTTTTGAGCCATCCTCGTCTGTTCGTTTCTCCTTTTCCATGTTTACAAATCCCTCCCAGCATATCCTTCAGTCTTGCATTCAACGGTTTTGATTCAGTCTCAGCTCACGCTGCTGCACGTGAGTTACCACGCCCACGGCTTACATTTCGCGGTATACACGGAATAAAAAATTCTTTTACGGTACACATTTCATTCCGCGGTAACGATATATACCTTCATACCGCCCAGCCCTACCTGTGATGTATTTGGGCAGATCTTGACTGTAACTGTGACCCCCAGGCTGATGACCTCTGACCCAGCCACATGCCTGTGACCCCTGACCTCTCCCGGTATCGCGACCTGTAGACAATGATCTTTCAGTCAGTAACAGAAATGAGATAAGATCAAATACAACAATATCTGCTGAATGAAGCCTTTATCAGCACTGGTCACCTGAGCTTGTGTAAATGACGTTTCTCGGCTGATTCTTCATCTTTTTTTCTCTCATTTGGTCTTTTGCTCCAGTCATCTAAAACACAGAATCAACTGCAGTGACTCCACTGTATATACAGTACATGCCACAGCATAGAGAAATGATCACACACACACACACTAGAGAGAGAGAGAGATGTACAGCACAGAACTACAATTTACACACATAGTGTGCAGAATAAGCTCTAAACACACACACACACGCTCTCTCACACATGCACACACTCTCACACACACACACGCTCTCTCACACATGCACACACTCTCAAACACACACACACACGCTCTCTCACACATGCACACACTCTCAAACACACACACACACGCTCTCTCTCACACATGCACACACACGCATGCATGCATCACATGGAGGTATTCAAAAGCTGCAATCTTGATCTCTTTTCCTCTCCAGCGTGTAGGTTAGTGTGCTGCGTGCTAGTGCACCGTAGGTTAGTGTGCTGAGTGCTAGTGCACCGTATGTTAGTGTGCTGAGTGCTAGTGCACCGTAGGTTAGTGTGCTGAGTGCTAGTGCACCGTAGGTTAGTGTGCGGCGTGCTAGTGCACCGTAGGTTAGTGTGCTGAGTGCTAGTGCACCGTAGGTTAGTGTGCGGCGTGCTAGTGCACCGTAGGTTAGTGTGCGGCGTGCTAGTGCACCGTATGTTAGTGTGCGGCGTGCTAGTGCACCGTATGTTAGTGCGGCGCAAGGTGCACCGTATGTTAAAAAGGGCGTGCTAGTGCACCGATATGTTGAGGCGAGCACCGTAGGTTAAAGTGGCTAGGCACCGTATGTTAGTGTGCTGAGTGCTAGTGCACCGTAGGTTAGTGTGCGGCGTGCTAGTGCACCGTAGGTTAGTGTGCGGCGTGCTAGTGCACCGTAGGTTAGTGTGCTGAGTGCTAGTGCACCGTAGGTTAGTGTGCGGCGTGCTAGTGCACCGTATGTTAGTGTGCTGAGTGCTAGTGCACCGTAGGTTAGTGTGCGGCGTGCTAGTGCACCGTATGTTAGTGTGCTGAGTGCTAGTGCACCGTAGGTTAGTGTGCTGAGTGCTAGTGCACCGTAGGTTACTGTGCTGCGCATAGTACCGAGGTTAGTGCGCGCGTGTGCTACTGCACCGTATGTTAGTGTGCTGAGTGCTAGTGCACCGTAGGTTAGTGTGCGGCTTGCTAGTGCACCGTATGTTAGTGTGCGTATGTTATGCACCGTAGGTTAAAAGGGCTTGCTAGTGCACCGTATGTTAGTGTAAAAGCGCGTAATAGTGCACCGTGATGTTAGTGTGCTGAGTGCACCGTGAGGTTAGTGTAGCGCGCGCTAGTACCGTAGGTTAGTGTGCTGAGTGCTAGTGCACCGTAGGGTTACTGTGCTGGCGCAAGGCAAATCGTGATGTTAGTGTGCTAGCGTATAGTGCACCGTATGTTAGTGTGCTGAGTGCTAGTGCACCTGTGAGGTTAAAAGTATGCGGCTACTGCACCGCATGTTAGTGTGCTGAGTGCTAGTGCACCAGAGGTTGCGTGCTGGGCGCATAGTGCACCGTATGTTAGTGTGCTGAGTGCTAGTGCACCGTAGGTTAGTGTGCGGCTTGCTAGTGCACCGTATGTTAGTGTGCGGCGTGCTAGTGCACCGTATGTTAGTGTGCTGAGTGCACCGTAGGTTAGTGTGCGGCGTGCTAGTGTACCGTAGGTTAGTGTGCTGAGTGCTAGTGCACCGTATGTTAGTGTGCGGCGAGCTAGTGCACCGTATGTTAGTGTGCGGCGCAGGGATGGAAATTAGCACCCGCCACCAGCCAAATGCGGGTGATTTTGTGTTCTGGCGGGTAAACTGCCACGACTGCCACCGTGGCGTGTGTAAATAAAAATAGCATACTGTTTCACCCGGACGGCGGATATTTTTAGAGGAGGTACACCTTCAAAAAAATGGCGTTACATCGCAGGCGTAAGAGGTCTGCAGAGAAAACATCTCAGGAGGAGCCAGTGGACAAAGAGGCGAAGGTCAAAAAACGTTTTTTTAAAGAACGATGGAGAAAAGCAGACAATGGGGAGTCCCGTGATTGGTTAGTTTACTAAGAGACAAGTCTGACAATGTTCTGCTCGGTATGTCGTCAACACGCTTCAGAATAGGGATGGGCGATATATCTCGCGCGATATGCATGCGCATCTCGTCAGTAAAGCCGGTTCCTTGATTAGCGCTAAATCTCCATCACCTGTTTTCAAATGGAGCGGCAGTTAATACACAGAGCCGTAGATCACTGACAAGTTACGCAATATCGCGTTCACTATCGCAGATGAATCGCCTTCGATAATGAACGCGATATTGCGTAGCTTCTCAGTGATCTACGGCTCTGTGTATTAACCATTTGAAAACAGGTGATGGAGATTTAGCGCTAATCAAGGAACCGGCTTTACTGACGAGATGCGCGATATTATCGCCCATCCCTACTTCAGAAGATGCCAAAACTAATAGTTTCATTGTTGGGACTAACCTAAACTGGAAGCCATAAAGACCACGAATCATCCAAATGCCACATCCAGGTAAAAGAGTGCACAGGGAAAAGAGTCCCTGGAGTGGGGAGGATGGGGTGAGGAATGTTTGTTTTTTGTTTAATCTGCCCTACTCATTTAATGAAATGTATATCGTTCATGGTTTGTGTGTGTATAAGAGAGAAAGAGAAAATGTCAGTATTTCATTGAGACTTGAGATTAAATAAACTGCTTAAGTATTGTAGATCTTGTAGTATTAATTTTCACATGCAGTTACACATTGTCGGTTAAAAACAATAAAGTGGCTGGTAAAAACATTGAGTGGCTGGTAGATTTTGAAATCCACCAGCCACAGTGGCCGGTGGACAAAAAAGTTAATTTCCATCCCTGGTGCGGCGTGCTAGTGCACCGTATGTTAGTGTGCTGAGTGCACCGTAGGTTAGTGTGCGGCGTGCTAGTGCACCGTATGTTAGTGTGCGGCGTGCTAGTGCACCGTATGTTAGTGTGCTGAGTGCTAGTGCACCGTAGGTTAGTGTGCAGCGTGCTAGTGCACGAGGTTAGTAAGGAGTGGACCTGGTTGGTGTGGTGTGGTGCATAGTACACCGTATGTTAGTGTGCTGAGTGCACCGTAGGTTAGTGTGCGGCGTGCTAGCAACGAGTTAGTGCGGCGTGCGAAAACGCCGCAGG
>JAFVLL020018945.1:17500-20242 GCA_021397915.2 Tor tambroides
AAATGGCTGCATCAGAACAGAAGTATTAATACTGATTATCCTTCAAGCTTGTATTAAGCAGTTCTGTCTAACGGCCCAGCACTGTGTGTCACGAACCGCTGCCGTCATCGCAGCACATGCGAAGCGCTCATCTGACATAATCTGAGGCAACAGAGCGCAAGATTATTGTGGTTTTTGGCACAACACAAAGAGCGACGAAGAGTCAGCAAGAGGCTGTTGTGTACAGTGCAGATGTGAAGAAAACGGTGACATGTTCTGTGTCTAGACTTTGTCTTTGTCTAGACTCCAGTGAACTCTACTCAACAATCTCCGTTCTGTTACCCAGCACTGGTTATGCACGGCTTACTACAGTATGTGTAGTGACCAGAGCTTTATTTTACTACTCAAGCATCCTGTAATCTGAGGCTTTGATCTAAAGTGATCAGAAACATTTAAAATAGAGCTTGTTGCTGCTGCAGATGTGAACTGTGTTATTAATCAGTGCTCATTTCTGGATTTCTAGAGCTGATCTGCCCATGTTCCCATGCGTTACCCTCTGGAGCGGCTGCGCAGGTCACGTTCTCCTCTGCTGCCTCCGCTGAGGGTTCTGGAGCTGGTCTCGGTTCCTCAGCCGTGGGTTCTGGAGCTGGTCTCGGTTCCTCAGCCGTGGGTTCTGGAGCTGGACTCGGTTCCTCAGCCGTGGGTTCTGGAGCTGGACTCGGTTCTACTGCAGCTGGTTCTGGAGCTGAACTCGGTTCCACTGCAACTGGTTCTGGAGCTGAACTTGGTTCCTCAGCTGTGGGTTCTGGAGCTAGAGCTAATTCTGGAGCTAGGCTTGGTTCCACTACAGCTGGTTCTGGAGCTGAACTCGGTTCCACAACAGCTGGTTCTGGAACTGAACTCAGTTCCTCAACCGTGGGTTCTGGAGTCGGAGCTGATTCTGGAGCTGGGCTTGGTTCCACTGCAGCTGGTTCTGGAGAGACAGTTGGTTCCTCGGCAGGAGCTGGTTCTGCACTCGGGACAGGCTCAGACACAGTGAGTTCTGGAGCAGGGCTTCGCTCCACTGGAGTGGGTTCTGGAGCCGATTCTACATTCGGGCCGGGTTCCACTAGAGCGGGTTCTGACTCTACCTTTGGAGGGAGCTCCTCTGGAACTGGTTCTTGAGCTGCGGCTGGCTTGGCTTCAGGAGCCGTGTCTGCTTGCTCCAGTGTGGGCTCCGAGCTGGCGTCTGACGGGGCTTCCGGAGCTGCTGTTAGCTCAGCTGGCTTGGGTTCTGGAGTGGTGGTGAGATCTGATGCAGGTTCCACAGCTATAGAGGGTTCTGCAGGCGTGGAGTCAGTAGGTTCTGAAGCAGCAGGAACATCTGCCGGATCTTTCCCCTCCAGAGGAGCATCACTAGCGCTGACCGTTGTCTGCTCTGCTTCTGAGGCCTCCACCGTCTCGCCCGGTCCAGGACACACTTCATCCGGCAGAGCGCTTTGAACTGGCAACTGCATCTGATCAGAGATGGCCTCGACGTCTTCTGCTACAAGCCCATTACGAGAGACTGGCAAAAAACACAAGCAGAGAGGAAATAAAGTTTATTTACACGCGTTAAACGTGCAAACATAATAGTCTGTCATCAGAATAAATGTTTTCTTTTAGTTTCTCAATGTAAATAAGCTAAATAACTCTGTTTTCTTGACCCACTCTGCAAATTGTGCCTAAAGCAGTATCTTAAAAGAAATAAGCTCAGGCCACATGGATCTGAAGATGCTTCTTAACAGAATTATTCAGTTTTTCATCAAACCCCTGAGTAAATATAGATGTACTTTTCTTCATACAGGCAGCAAAAATCATATCAGAGTCAAAGCCATTGTATATGGTCTGTACAGCAAAAAGCTAAGCACATCCCAGATCTTTTTTTTCCCCTTGAAATATGTTTCAGTTTGATTGGAGGATTTTATAGCATTCTGGTCACGACATGAGTACATGACTTTATGCCAAGCAGAAGTGCAGCTGTGCGTAATTCACCATCTACACACACACACACACACACACACACACCTCCGTCAGGGTTATGACAAACACAAATCAGCAAGCGCTGACTTGTTTAATGATCGGTAGCGCTTTAGCTGAACTCAGAAACATGTACTATAGCAATGAGTAAATAATTAAAAACACACATTCCTGCCTCACTGAAATGGTTAATATTTATCTTTCCACAAACACTAATGAAGCATCATGGAAGATGCTCTCATGGAAACCAGCAGAAACACTCAGAATAGCAACATATTGAGCATCTATTGTTTCTTATTCTTCTTCACACTTCAAATGCTTTATCACACATTTCATTCAGGTCATTTCAGGACAAAATTACTTCTTAGGCATGTGCTTTCTATTTGTTTTTTTATAATCTTTCATAATTGTGGAGTTTGAAAGTCACACTTATAACAGCATTCACAATCTAACCAACAGCGATGACGTCACCGTCATATTTGCATACTGAATACCAGAACACCATACCTAACTCTGGAAACATAGTTTACAATAAATCATCATTATATTACATTGAGATTTTGATTCTAGACTGGTGGTTCAGGTTTGAGACTCGGCACTGATTCTGGACCGGTCTGAGGCACTGATTCTGGGCCGGTCTGAGGCACTGATTCTGGACCGGTCTGAGGCACTGGTCTGAGGCACTGATTCTGGACCGGTCTGAGGCACTGATTCTGGACCGGTCTGAGGCACTGGTCTGAGGCACTGATTCTGGACCGGTCTGAG
>JAFVLL020018946.1:0-25535 GCA_021397915.2 Tor tambroides
ATTTAAACATTAATATACATTTGTAGATGATTAATAAGTGGTTTAATCATCCAAACGTGTTTTTGTAAATCATGAAACAATCATATTATTAGTAAATGATTAATAATTATTTGATATTTTATAAATCACTCATGTTCACAAATTTGTTGCTCTAACAGTCATAACAATACACTGCTCTAACATTTTATCATGAAGCTTTGAGATGTTGAAATTGATTAAAAATAATTTTGAACATCAACACTGCAAAACAGACTTAAGGGCTGGCAATTGTGTGAATTGTTTAAAAATAACGCATCCGATCTCCACTACAGACCTTACTACAGATCTTACTGAGTTTGTGGCTAAAAAAAAGAAGAGACACATTGCTCTGCAGTTTTAGTTGATGAATGGCTGTATAATATATGAAATAATGTGAATCAATAAATAGTGTCGGAGGGCTGCAGATCTGAGCTGCACAAACTCTCAGGATGTGCAAGAAAATATTTTATATTCACTGAAAGTGTCATCCTCTCATAAATTGACCAGTTTAGTTGTTTTGACAAATAACATTTCACATTACAATCATACAGACAGTACCTGTTCCAGCAATAGTCCACACACCAAATGATAATTAATTATATCTCAAATTAATTATCATCACAAAAGTTTTGCATGTTTTTATACTTGACACATTAACTGAACAGCAGCTCCATATACTCACAAAATGAGAATTTTTTTTTTTTTTTTTTTTTACAAAAATCTTTTGGCAAGAAAAGGACAACTTTAAATGTACATCCAATGTGGTTTATAATAATAATAACAATAATAATTATTATTCTTATTCCAGGCACATTGACACAAACCACAAGTTAAATCCATGGGGATTTGTGTTTCATGGAGGAGTTGATGGCTATAGCCGCTGTATTACCTACCTGAGATGTTGCACAGACAACAGAGCATCAACTGTCTTGCAATTTTTCCAAAATGCTGTGGATCTGTTTGGACTCCCGCATCATGTCAGGGGTGATGCTGGTAATGAGAATATTGATATTGCAAGATTTATGATTGAGAATCGAGGGGCAAACAGAAGAAGCTTTATGGTTGGATGTAGTGTTCACAATCAACGCATTGAAAGATTGTGGGCAGAACTTAACAGGGTAGTGTCAGCTTATTTTAAAGAACTTTTCCTTTTCATGGAAAATGTTGGAATTTTAGATAGCAACAACCTACTTCACATTAGGGCTCTTCACTATGTTTGCCTTCCAAGAATAAACAGATCTGTGGATGAGTTTGTAAGCCAGTGGAACCACCATAGTTTAAGGACAATGGAAAGTAACTCCCCACTGCAACTTTGGACAGTTGGAATGCTCCAACTTCCTGAACATCAAGGACCACTCAATCATGTGCATTTGCAAAGACCTTATGATCATCACCAGTGTTATCCTGAGTTAATCCCAGTTGATCCCTTGACTGATGATGGAAATCATGGAATAGAACTTTTTTTCACAGCATGTAACCTGCTTCCAATAAATACTTAGTCTGCTAAGTAATTTTGGTGATGTTTATCATATTGAAGTTATTGTGGTGACAGAAAAAAGGGCATTATTATATAAAATTATGATATAAACACAAAATTCACTTTTCTTTCACGATAAACCATTGAACGTTATCACCATATAAATAGTGTATATGATGTATCATTGTAAATGTTGTATCAATTTAACCCTGTTGGTTCAAGGTGAAACCTGTATTTTTCAAAGTTATTAAATACATTCATTTTGTGTAGTTTTGTGTCCTTTTGTAACTACAGTATATTATTAAAAAAAAATTAGAAAAGTGTTACAAATAAAGTCTTGGATGCACAAGTCCCACCACTGTAGACACTAAAAAACAATAAGGCAGTGCATAAAAAGTAGGAACAGAAAAACATTTATTTGAAAGATGGCCATACACAGTCAATAAAGAAGTAACAATCCTGCCATAGCAATTAAACTGGGGAACATAGTTGTTCAGGTTAGAAGACTGGAACATATAGCTTGAAATACATCTTAAAATGTAACAAAGAACTTTGATGATTTGTACTGTATGTTTTTTCATGTGTTTGTTACAGTAAATACAGAATTTTGGTATCAAGGAAAAACAAAGTGAGATAACAGCAACAGCATAAAAAACACAACTCAAGCTCTACAAGCCTTCGAAAATATTACCTCTCACGCTCTTCAAAATCCTGGTGAATTGCGTATGGCAAAATCCATGTCAGATTTGAAAGCAGTGTACACTGCACGAACTCGTATGCGTAGAATATTTTCGCAAGTATTGGCCACTGGAAATCGGGAACAGGTAATGAACTCAAGGCTTGGCTTTGGAGAGAAACCCAGTTCTGGAATGCTGTCACATCCAGTGAAGAAAACAAGAACATCCTCCAGAGAGACATTGTATTCAACTGTAAAACATAAAAAGAGAGTACCACAATTAAATGATGAATATGTTAAATGATACCACTGTATTGCAAAAGTGTTATAAGAGTAGTTACATTTGAAAGGGTTGCTCATAATGTCACAGACAACACTAACAACAGTCTGGTGAGTATAGAGAGCCAATTAGCAGCAAAAAAGATAGGAGTTGTTGAAGACTGTAGGAAATAATCTTTCTCCAAGTCTGCTGAAAGCATATAAAGGCTACAATTTGTGGACAATAGCCATAACAACAAGATATGGTGGTGGATGTGCATGTACTATTTTTTTAATACTTTAAACCTTGTGGCCATAATGCATGCATCTTAACTTTAAATGTTATATTAACATATTTGTAGAATATAAACACGGTCCGTGTATCATCTGATCATTCAATTATTCCACTTACTCTGGCAAACAAAAAATGGGCAAAACAGGTCAATATTTCGTTTTTCGAACCAAAAAACGTCAGCTGATGTCTTTTTTCCGTTTTTCAGCTCGAAACCAAAAATCCAATAAACAGGAAAACCTAAACGAAATAATACGGCTATTTTACGTTTTCATTTATTTTTCCAGTTTTCGCGGTGTCTTACGCTTTGCGCATGCGCAATGAATGCTTGCTATTCAGCCGCGTGGTTACAGGTAGCCTAAGTTGGACTCGGAGGCAACATATTGCGACGAAATGGATCTGAATTTATCATCATTTGTGCTTTTTACTTCGGCTAAAATAGTCACATTGAGGGAGGAGGACATGATGGTGGAAAATATTTCTAAAATATCCCAGATATGTCAGTGAACCCACACACAATAGCTGACGATTTTGAATGTGTGACATTGAGTGGATATCCTTCCTACAAAAAATATGTATATATATTTTTGTGTTTATAATATTCAGATTGTGTTAAAACTGGTTTAGAGGTGTTTTGATGCGGTCATGTGGTTGCAGTTACTGGTGCTGTTGAACTATATCGTGTTGTACTATTATTATTTTGTCCACCTCACTTAAATCAGTTCGGTTCAGCTCAATGACAGAAACACTCTTCTGTGCAATACAGTTTGATAATGCCACAAACTGCATCCTCCAAAATTATCATACACTTCTCTAAAACACAAAAAACTGAATATTATAATTTATTGAAGGACTGCTGTGTTTGATTTCATTAGTTTTAGCTTAGTGAACCTAAAATCTGGCATCTGATTGTAGTGATTGCCTATATCTATCTAAAGAATAAAGGGTACAATGAATTGCATGATGGCTGTGCATCCTTAAGAAAACCTCACTTTTTTTAGGTAAGCAGCCAGAGCCTGTATCTCACAGATGATGCAAATGTAGCAGTGTTTCCTAGAGCAGATGGCCACTTTAGCTCATTAGACCTCAGAGACAAGGCCCACTATGAGGTCCATGGGTCTGTTCCCAGCACAAGCGGAAATGCTGCAGCCTCTGGACCACCTGGAATGTGAGGGATTTCTTCACTTGTCTGGTTTGCAGAGGTCAGTGTTGTCTATGTATGGAATTTAAAAATTCAGCCTTCATACACACAGCACTATAAAAAACATTATTAACCACTTGCATAAACACCGCATCCGTAGGGGCTGCCATTGTTGTTTTGCGGGCGTGACGTCAGAGCGCAGAACTGGGAGTACATCGATCTAGTACGAGTTCACGGGTGGGAAGTCACGGGTTTGACTGCTGTTCCAGTGCACTTTCACGACTAGAAGGTTGGAAAAACAAGGGTTACGGGTTGCCTGGAACACAGCATTAATCAAAGATAAACTCCAGTATCTGGTTTTCAAATTACAGGACTAGAAAGAACTTCTGAATATTTCAAACTCATAAAGAAGTTGTAGAATCTAATTAAATTTGTTAATTCTAATTAAATTTAACCATTTGAGCAGCATGGTTGCCTCACAGCAAGAAGGCTCCTGGTTCGAGTCCTGGCTGAGCCAGGATGCCTTTCTGTGTGGAGTTTGCATGTTCTCCCCGTGTTTGCGTTGAATTCCTCCGGTTTCCACCACAATCCAAAGACATGCAGTATAGGTATTTTGGTAGTGAGTAGTTAGTGAGTGTGTCCCAGCACTGGGGTTGCACAAGTTAGTGCACTCTCAGGGCTGGGTTGCAGCAGGAAGGGCATCCGGCGTAAAACGCGTGTCAAATCGGCTGTGCGGATCAGTCTGCTGTGGTGAACCCTGATAAAAGGGAGCAAGCCGAAGGAGAGAAAGATTGAACCATTTATTAATGTGTTAACTGATACTAAATCCTTATGACAATGTCTTCATCTTAATCCATCTCGGTTTCTCCCCAGGATATAAAGACAATAAATCAAATTTCAGCTTTATTTGGTTAAAGTGGATTTCATTGAAGGTCCATGACTGTAAAGGATTAAATGATTACAACAATATTGATTTTAAAACAACTGACTTTGACTGGAATTCTTAAATTAAAATGGTTAAAATAATTTCTTTCAAATGTTAATGAAATCTGTTTTATATTTCCTCAGATTAAAATTGCCAGTATATAATTTATGCTCAAATGTGACTGTAATGTAACTGTTCCAGCAAAATTATAATCTCACATAGTGTTTATTAATTTTATTATTGATTTTACATGTCAGCTAACTGTGAGGTGACACTGCAGAGTATATTTTTCAAGTCATATATTCAAAGTTATGCAAAAAAGTGCTGCTGGGGTGTAAAAAGTCCATTAATCGGTGCTCTTTGGATGCAGGATTCTTTCGTATCATCAAACAACTCATAAATCCTAGGCACTCGAGTAGTGTGAAAAAATTAAAAAGCCTTTATTCACATGGCTTTAGAATTTAAAAACAACACATTTGTGCACCGACGTGTTGCGGCTAACTCGCCTTCATCAGGGTGTCAATTTACAAACACACTCAGAGTTCATTTAAACAATCAGTTCATCACATGACAGTCACCGGAACAAGTATCGAAGCAACAATGAGAGAATTACTTATCGTAATCATAATCAATAAATTCAAATCTTGATACCCCCCTGCACTCTCCCCACTCACCATCATGAACAGCACTGTGACTGCAGTGGAGTCATTCAGATTCCTTGGATCCATCATCTCTCAGGACCTGAATTGGGACAGTCACATCAACTCCATTGTAAAAAAAAGCCCAACAAAGGTTGTACTTCCTTCGCCAGCTGAGTAAGTTTAACCTACCACAGGAGCTGCTGAAACAGTTCTACTCAGCCGTCATCGAGTCTGTTCTGTGCACATCAATAACTGTCTGGTTTGGCTCAGCTACAAAATCAGGCATCAGAAGACTACAGAGAACGGTTCGGACTGCTGAAAGGATTATTGGTGCTCCCCTGCCCACCCTCCAAGAACTGTATACATCCAGAGTGAGGAAAAGGGCTCAGAAAATCACTCTGGATCCCTCACATCCCCTTTTTGAACTTTTGCCATCTGGCCGCCGCTACAGAGCTCCAATTACCAGGACAGCCAGGCACAAGAACAGTTTCTTCCCCCAGGCAATCCACCTTATGAACAGTTAAATGTCCCCCCCCCCCATTATGCAATAACAATGTGCAATAACCTTATATTTATTTGCTACCACCTCCATCCTAGCACATCCCTGCATCTCCTTCTATTCCATTCTATCATCTATAGCACAACTGTACATACAATTATTTATGTTTCAATTATTTTTCTTTTCAATTTTTTATTTATATTTACATGTGTATTTTTTATTCTCATCTTATTTTTATTGTCTGTGTGTCGTTGTTGTCTCTGTGAACTGGAAGCTTATGTCACTAAAACAAATTTTGTGTAAACTACAGTTTTTCCAGTATAAAGAAATAATATTATAATATTAAATATTAATTATAAAAATATGACAATACATTGATTTGTGTCTCCTCATCTTCCCTTTTTTAGAGTGAACCGTTCCGCTAACAAATACAAGATGCAATAACCAGTATATTAGAAACTCTAGGGGTACATCCATCAGAAAAAACAATAGCGTTATAATTGTAGTAAAGTTAAAAGTTATGAGAACAAATACCTGCAATATCCAGTTACGTCTGTAGTAAACTCAAGTGTAGATCAGGAGACTGAGTGAATCTTCAGCAGGTTCTTGATTGAGATGGTTCTGTGTGACGCCGCAGTCATCAAGACTGACTAAAGCACTGAATCACTGTAGTTTTATACAGATTTCAGGAGGCCGTTCTTACAGCTGAAGACAGGTAAACACAGTGTACAAAGGATGTAAGCAGTTCTAGTTCAATCCCTCAGACTCTGTGACTATAGCACTCATTATCAGAGAGATCAGGGAAACTCCAGATACATTCACACTTAATTCACACACTGATTAGCATCAACAATGACAGCAGTTAAAGAAATGAAGCAGAAAAACAAGAGCATCACAGACAAAAGAGTGATTTTACATTTGTATTCACACACAAAGCAAAATAAATTCTCTTTCAAACTGAAATGTCATTTATTCCTGTGCTCTCAAAAGGTGCAGTGGTTCCATTAAGAAAAGATGGACCTTTAACTACCCACAAACTAACATCAACTCATGGTTTATGTATTATTTTGTCATGACTTTACTTGAGAGGGCCCATCATAATTAACTCATTATTAACTACCCATACACTAACATTCACTAATGGCTTGTTAATGCATTATTTTGATATGACTTTACTTGACGGGGCCCATTCTTAATTGATTCACTGTTAACTACTTACTAAACTCAGCTCATTATTTATTTTATACTTTCTATCAAACACACATGTACTAACCCAGTGAGTATTCAGCCTGGTTAAGAGATGTTGTGTGGATTCTCAAGAAGTCAGAAAGTGGAGGTACAGTATCGTCACGACCTGCGTCTGACTGGAGAGTGAACTTTAGTGATATCCAGCAAACGCTCTGACCTTACCTGCAGAATGTTTCCAGTTTGGGCATTTCTTTAGAAATTGTTCTACAAATGTTCTTTGTGGGTTTTGAATTATTTTTATTATTATTTTAGCTGTGTATAAGTCATAGCAGGGTGAGTTTAAGAACAATTATTAGTGAATGTGCATTGTTATATGTAATGTTTAAGGCAATACTGAAGATGTAAAAACATCAAATTATGATAGAATTATTTTAGTTTATTTCAAAGTCAGAATATTTCATATTCCTTCTTAAAGAGGATATTTGGTTTAGTTTACCCATAAATGTTAATTAATGCATTAACTATCAAACATGTACTAATATGTAGTTAAGGCTGCCGTTATTCATGCGTGAGTCCATATGACTCCAGTTGTAGTTAAGGATAGCTCTTCATTAGTTCATGATTAGTTAACGACTTTAATAATCATTAGTATTTGATGAATTAAGTATTAATTTAGGCATTAGTACATGATTATTCATGTGATTATTCATGTACCCTTATTGTAAAGTGTTACCTATTTTATTAAAAGCTATGATTAATGTCATATAATGTCCTATATATTGATGTCATATAAAGCTATGATTAATGTCATATATTAATGTCATAAGGGCCTCATTTATATGTTGCACAGAAAGCATCCTAAATTTGATCTTACGATCTGTCAACTATGCATACGTGTGATTCATAGAATGAAAGTATGCACAGAAAACGCACGTACGCCTCTCTTTCAGACGTGAAATCTATGAATCGCAAATAATCTTGAACTTGCAAGCAACTGAATGGTTTCATTTCTCTACCTTCTATACAACTCCTAATTAATGCCATTAACATAAAAAAGATCACCAGAAATCCTTTCATTTAGAAAAGCGAGCTGCAAGAACAGCTTACATTTCCAAAAACCTGCAGTGCTCCGACAAGAAAAAGTGTGTACTTCTGCTCAGACCCTGACGTGACGCTAAGCACTTTTCCATGTCAAAGGCAGTTTTTACAAATATGAGCGTTGGTGTGGAATTAAGCGCACGCACACTCTAAGATCAAATCTGTAAATACGCACGCTTTAAATGAGGCCCATAATGTCCAGAAACTGATTTCAGTCAGCACAAATGTAGGTTAAGAAATGACTCAGCAGGAATCTCACACACACTGATCTTTCTGTCTATATGGGGATTTATTACACACATTTGTTCTGACGTAATTTAACTGACAGAAGTTCAGCTGCATGTAATAAGGAGAAAATAAGACACTCTAAAACATCTCACTGTTACTGATTTATCATGTAGCTCGAAGCATTATGGGTAAAATCTCTCTGCAATCTGTTTTGATTCATCAACACAGTTTCACTGATGATCCAAAATTAACAGCAAACCCAGGATAGAGCGGCTGAGTGAATGTGGTCTGGACTGTGTGGATGAGGCTCAATGTGTCAGAGACGCTGTAGAAGGACAGTGTTCCTGCACTCTCATCCACATACACTCCTATTCTATAGACATTACCATACACTCCTGTTCTTCTGCTGATGGGCTTCACAGGGAGATCAGTCTTTATGTTATTGTGTTTGAATGAGTATCTGTCAGGAGAGCAGAACAAACTCCAGGACTGATCATTACGTCCAAACACACAGTCATCACCCCATCCCTTCCTGCTGATGCTCTTATATGACACTGATATAGACACACCATACTCTCCACTCCACTCAATCTCCCAGTAACAGCGTCCACTCACACCCTCTCTACACAACACCTGATGTGCATCAAATCTGTCTGGATGATCAGGATACGACAGTTCATTTCCCACACACGTCACGTTTCTGTCCTCCTCAGACACACTGAGTTGAGTGTGTGCTGTGTTTGGATCCAGTGTGAGAAAACACACCCCTGAACACAAGAACAGAGACATTTATAACACAACAACAATCACTAAAGCATTGTTTGTGTGTGTGTGTGTGTGTTTGTAGACGTACATTTCTGTAGTCCTGCTGTAACCCTGTATTCTCCTGCATGATCCACACTATAAGACACAAACACACAATCAGTAAACAAACACAAAATCAAATTATGTTTTCAGCTAGATGAGTAAAGTTTGTGAACAGACTTTGAAGTTGGCTTGAGAAAGCTAGACCAGAAAGTTTGAGGGAGTTTTTACAGCTTCCACTTTTGAGGTTCAAGTTTGAAATAGTTTTAGTTTAGTAATTTTGGTAAATTAGTAAATTTGGTCTTTATTTTAGGGTCTCTTATCTAGTTGCTTATTAGCATGCATATTACTAGAATATTGGCCATTTATTAGTAGTAATTAAGCACATATTAATGCCTTATTCTACATGACCTTATTCTACATCCCTAATCCTACCCAATACCTAAACTTAACAACTATCTTACTAACTAATAAGCAGCAAATGAGGAATTTATTGAGGGAAAAGTCGTAGTTTATAGTGAATAAGTGTCCCCTATTCTAAAGTGTTACTGTAATTTTAAACATAGATAGTTAGATAGATATGTTTTGTTTTTTCTCTTTATTTTCAGTTGTTTCACAGAGATTGAACTGGTCTAAAGCACAGATATTCTGCAGCAGTAAAATCTCTTCCTGCACTTCACAAGAGCTTGAAGTGAGTCTCAAACCAGATCATGAAATGCGTCAAATGCAGCTAAATGTTCAATATGGCAGCTGAATTTCACAGTTTCACACTTACAGAAAGAGAAAAATACTGTCATTTACAGTAGGGTAAGATGGGGCAATTCCCTAGTGAAAAAAAAAATAGTAATTTTTTTTTTTATCACGATTCTTTGTCATGTTGGTTTTACTATTTTGCAAGTTGCCTGAGCATTACAGCCAAACTAATTTCTCTCTCTATATTGTAAAAAAAAAAAAGAAAAAAAAAGAAAGCCTTTCAAGGTAACAAAATATAAAAAAGAATGGCAGACATTTAGGCCAAAGTGGGCGAAGAAAAAAATCTTTGTCATTATAAAATAGCCTACATTCAGTATGAGTAAAATACTTAAGTACTTTTAAAATTGGATACTTTAAGACTTTTACTCAAGTCGTATTGGAATTGATGACTTGTAACTTGAAATGGAGTAAAATAAAGCTTGTAACTTGTAACTTGAAATGGAGTCATTTTTACAGTAAGGTATCTGTACTTTTACTCAAGTATGGTTTTCAGGTACTCTTTACACCTCTGCTTGTAGGAAATCCTATTCCTAACCATTTATTGATTTGTCCTTATGTTGTTTTCCCTAGACTTGTTTGTTTTGAATAAATTCTTTATCTTTATTGAAACCAGTATGGTTAAGTGTCCTCTTTATGTTGTGATTTTGAGCCGGGTCATAACACATAGCTTTATTTTTATTTGAAATACGCCTTTTGCCTTGGTGTGACTTCTCCCTTTTTGCAGACAATGCAAACGCAGAGTAGAGTAACTTCAAAATAGGGGTAAAAAACTAGTTTGAGCCCACAATTTTTTAATGTAGATAATTTTCATTACTAAAACATCTAATTGCCAAATTTCCAGTGTCCTACCTATAATTATTTTGGCTGGACAAATAAAAAACTTTAAAGTCATTTTTCTCAGTTTCACACTCTGGTGAGTTAAGGTCTTTTGCCTTTGTAGGGCAGTATATATATATATATATATATAATACACATAGTCACTGAGAAGCTGAAATAGTACAACTTAAAATCTTACTGCTGGACATACTTTAATTTGTCCAGTGAGCAGTTTGGATCCTCCAGTTTTTCATACAGCAGCCTGACTCCTGAGTCTCCTGGGTAATTGTAGCTTAGCTCCAGCTCTCTCAGGTGTGAGGGGTTTGAACTCAAAGCTGAAGACACATAATGGCATCCTTTCTCTGTCACCATACAGCCAGACAATCTACAAATACAGCAATAGTCAACATGGTATTAGTTTGACAATCATTTAAGCCATGAATTATTCCTATATGGTCATGTCTTTAGGTTTAGGACCTCAATTTGTTTTAAAAATAAAATTTCTCCCTCGTTATAAATGCATATATGTCACTATCAATGTATGATGTCAATTATATCTATCAATGTATGATGTCAATTATATCTATCTATATATAAAAAAATTTTTTTTACGGCCTAACCCTTGTGGGATTAGGGTTTATTGTTTGTTTTTCTTTTTTGGTGCTGATTTGGTTTGTCTTTCCTTTTAGAGGTTAAGCTCTGAAATGAGACGAGGAGCATGGACACGGTGCTGGGGTGAAGTGGTGTGTTGCTGCCAGTCGCGTGATCGCTACGGTCACTGTTTAAGCTCAGTAATGTGCGTGGCGTGTACTTGATAAGGATTTCCCTGTGTGTGCATTTTGCTGTCATCAAAAAAGGAGCTCCGTGCACGTCCTGATATCCAGCCAGCCGCTGACAATAAGCTGTGTTGTGTTTTCTGTTGATGTTGATCTGTATTTATTTTGATGAACGTCAGTTTGCCTAGGTTACTTTATTTGTTCCTTATTGTCTGTTGTTTCGCTGCGTGACTGTGATACGCGGGTGGTGTAGGTAAAGATTTCTGTCTAATAAAACGATTGATCTGTCTTTTTGTCTTGCGCGTATATTTATGTTACTAGAACCCTTCTTAAACGAGCACTTTGAAAACAGGGTTTGTAACTTACACACATATGTGTGTATGCATGTATGTATGTAAAACCTAAAATAACATGTAAACATTATAATAATATGACAGAAATGGCTGTCCAATGGAGTTGTTACTGCTCAATGTTCAAGAAAAAAATCCTGACTTTTGTGAGAACTTTCTATTTACATATATTTGCATTTGACATCACTTTCTACTGTCTTATGTCTGACTTTTTGTCTATCCACAAAATTGTATTGTAGCTGAATAAGCTAATATATTACACATTAGACATGATTAACTCGCCTAATTAACATCTTTGTCATTGTTTTGTTCCTTTAGTTGATGGAATTCTATTTTTGCCAAATGTTTTGAATATATCTTGTATGCAAAAAATTACTTAAGTTTCAAACAGACTGGATCTTTTGCTAACAGTTTTCTCCTTTTGCTGATTTGATTGTCATTTTCTTCAAACAGCATTTCTTCTGGTCATGTTTATTTCCGTCTGGATTCATCATTCATGTTGCATTTTCAAATCCAGAAAGACACTGAAAACACTGGACCGTGAGATGCTCGCATGTAAATTAACATAGTGTCATATTGTAAATCATATAAAATTACATTGCAAGCTTTACAATTTGATAAACACAATAAGTATTTTGTTAATTTATTTGATTGAAAACCATTTACCTCAGAATCTCCAGCTGACAGTTTGGACTCTTCAGTCCATTAGACAGCAGCTTCACTCCAGAGTCCTGCAGGTCATTGTTACTTAGGTCCAGCTCTCTCAGGGCAGAGTTTGAGGATTGTAGAGCTGAAGATAAACTTTCACAGGACTGAGCAGTGAGATTACATCCACTTAGCCTATGTAAAGAACAAAGCAAACAGCTATTTTAGATTTTAAGTAGGTGTTTTAAGAAGAACTGAATTACTGAAACATACGTTACAGCAATGCAGGGAAGGAAGAGAGGATCCAGTTGCAGCAAAAATGTATTTATATAAATTAACAAAAACGATTGTCCAAAAGGGTCCAAATACAAAGAAAAATAAAAACACAACAAAACAGTTAACAAACATGCACCATGACCTGAAGAAACCAAGGAGTATAAATAAATAATAAAGAACTGAATTAGACACAGGGGACAAACTAATCAGTAACTATGGAAACAAATGATAACATACTTAGGAACCATGGAAATAAAGGACACAGGAAATAAACACAGCAAACTAGAACTCAGATACAACAGAATGAAAAGAAGATTCATAATTCAGTGATTCATAATTCTGGTTCAGTCAATGATTCAGATTACCAAATCCAAATTACCAGTACTCTGAATTGTAGAAAATTAGCTGAAAATGGAAACATATAAATAATTACAATTAATTATAATTATTAATAACAGCTGCCAGAAGTAACTGTGGCAAATTAATATTACAACTGACTAATCTGTTCGTCCAGCAAATGTTCAGTGTAATTTCATATCAACTAGCCACAGAAAATAACTTACTTACAGTACTAATACATTAGAGAATGTAGCAAGATTTTTGAAGTGACATTTATCTGAAGGCAGAATCAAAACCTAAGAACTCGTATGTATTATGAACAAAGTTTTATTAACTAAATCACAAACACCTAACTAGTCTAAACAAACAAACATACATTAACTAGTGGTTCTATCGTTAAGCATGCATAAAACAGTATACAATATTCAGAACAAGTCAATATACAGAAACAGTAATAATATTATTTTGTCTAAGAATTAATGAAAGAATTCCTTTTCTATGGGCAATATGTTTCAAGGTGAATTAAGTGAGAGTAAAACCCTCTCTGAGTTCAATTAAACCATAAAAACTGTCTTATCTGGCTTAGGTGTCCTTGCTGCCATGGAAACCAATGGCCTGGAGGGTTGTTTACAGACATCCCATCACCCAGTTACAGAATGAAACCACATATCACAATATCGGCTACAGATACATAAAGAACAAACAGTAAAACAGTCATCATGGGGTGGTTTCTCATGATTTAAGTGTTTTCATTTGAAGAGACAGGAAATGTCTCAGGTTACGACTGTAACCGTAGTTCCCTGAGAAGGGGAATGAGACACTGCATCCTGGATTGATGCTATAGGGAACATCGTCAGCTCTACTGATGTCTGAAGCATGTGCGCAAACACAAAAATTCTATTGGCTGACGTCATTCTATGACATTATTACTGGAGCACCATGAGTGTAAGAGTAATGTACATCATCATGCAATGTACATCATCATCAGCTTTTTTGTCTTCAGGAGCTGCTTGTTTGTATAAACAAAAACATAAACCCTGAATGTGCTCATTGAGTTGGATTTGTGGTAATTTCTGTTCTTGCTTTATTCTCTCCAGAGGGATGAGATAATAATAACAAATGGCAGCTTCCATCCTGGGCTAGGTGGACGGAGTAGAGGCAGATATAATTTATTAAGTTTTCTTCCTCTGCTGACTGCCTTGAGACTTTTGGGAAGGGATGTGCGAAAGCAAGACAGGCCTTGGAGGCCGTGGCTGGCACCTTTCGCTTATATTTTAGGGCCACATTCTAACAGGTCCCGCGAAGGGTTTGTGAGCAGAGATGCTGAATTCTGTGTAGTGATCAGAACACAATATACATGTTAATTACAATTACAATACCCCTTTCCACCAAGGCAGTTCCAGTGCTGGTTCGGAGCCAAAGCCTAGTTTCCTAGTTCTTTCGACACCCAAAGCACCAGCTCCAAACCAGGAAAAGCAGTTCGTAAGTAGCACCAAAACATTGCTGGCTAGAAGGAAGAACCGCTTGCGTCAGGGGCTAGGGGCGGGGTTACTGTGACAAACAAGACGTCAGAAACTTTGGAAATGGCATATCTGAAATAGCAGCTAAACACGAACACGTCGGATTCGCCGTGTTTGGATGGCGATGTAGGTTCGCAAAGCCATGAACATCAATAGGAACGCAACGTCCGCCATTGCTGATAGTTTGTTTAGGCTTGTTCGGGATGGATCGGTGCTGCGCGGACCGGTCGGTGCGAGGCATCGGGGTGCTGCGGGAGCGACCGGAAAGCAGACGGCTCTTTATGCTTTTGGATCGCTCTCACAGTGTTTTAGTGTGTTGTGTGCCGACCGATCGATCAATCTGTCAGCGTGGTGCCGATGCACCTCGAACAAGTCTGTTGTGTTTGGAGCTGCCACGCTAGTGAAACAAAACATGAAACGTATTCAGTGACGTAAGACCTGGCTCTGTATTTGGTCTCTAGCCTGTGGAAAAGCAACCGGTTCTTAAAGGGCTCGTCAGTCGAACCAACTAAGAACCGGCAATAGCACTGGCTCTGAACTAGCACCTGGTTCCTGCTGGTGGAAAGGGGTATTAGACCGCTGCTTGAATTGAACGCGACACATCCGGTGTGTGTAAAACCTGATACCTGTGAGTTCTCCTAAGGCCAATTCACACTGCACAGACAAACGCCAGCTAACTAGTCTGTTGGAGTTTGTTGGATCAGTGTGTTACCCCTGTCGGCGTCTGTTGACGTTGGTTGAAGTTTGTTTTCACCCAACTGAACATGCTTAATCGGCATCTGTTGGGTCGTGGAATGTCTGAGCAGTGTGAAATGATTTTCCAACAAACTAAAACAAACTCTGACGTAATCTGAAGTGGCCACGAACCGTTACCATGATGATGCGCATATTTCACTTAAAGCGTGCTTCGCCGTCTTTTCAGGCGAAGAATGACACGCAGAGACATTAATAACAGTAAAATTTTTATTGTGGTTACAGGATCATCAGTTTCTTTCCCAGTCAGACTTAAGCCTGTGTTATACTTTCCGTGTGTGCGAGTCCGCTATGGTCCACATGATGAAAAAATCGCCATCGGAGGGTGTGCGCGGAGGCTCTGCACGGATGTCCGCGTGCCTCTCATTTTTTGTGACTTACTTGTCTACACGGTCAGTAGGCTACAAAAGCACCAAAGGCGCATGCGCAGGCTGTGTGAAGAAGCCCGTTGCTACTACAATCCATCGATAAAACAATATAAAGACAGCCAGAAGTGCAATAACTCTGGGCAATTGTTTGTTCACGTTTGTTTACTGTTCAAGCCGATCTTCTGCGCATGTATGGAACAAATCCGCGAAGCGGACCACCAGCGTACACTTTCGGTAGTATAAATACAAGTAGTCCGTGTCCGCGCTGTCTGTGTATGCGTCCAGATTGCTCACGAGGAAAGTATAACACAGGCTTTACACCATCTACACCGGACGCGAGCGGCACGGTGTGATGCAACAAAATACAATAGAGGTTCTATTGATTATAATCGGTGATGCTGTCTACACTGGATGCAGCGCGATGCGACAACTGTCGCGTCCGGTGTAGACACGGTGTTACTTGACTCTCTTTGACTAAGTTTGTTGGTGTTTTGTGGGGGCAGTGTGAACATGACAGATGTTTTTCATAAAATTCTAAATCCAACAGCCAACTTGTTTATTGGTGTTTGTCTGTGTGGTGTGAATTGGCCTCTAGACGCAGCGCTGCACTTTTGCCCAGTGTGTGACTAACATTTTATTTTGATTAGATAATCATGCAGTGTTATAAAATAGAAGCAAATAAAGTTAAAGAGTACAATATCCATATGTAATTTTAATGCTATAGCCTTTACATCACAGTCGGTGTTATGTTCTGATTCTCCTATTTTTCAGTGGTCTTTTTTATTCACGAGATATACATAAAAAGGAGGAAACAATGGTGTTTGATTCTCACAGTATGTCATTTCCATGTACAGAACACTTATTATTTAACTATGCCAAAGTAAATACAGTTTTCCATTCTATGGCACCTTTAATGATATTTAAAGAAGACATTTAAAGATGTCCATCTTTAAGCATGACTGTTTAAATGAAATGGTAATACTTTACAATAAGAGTCCATTTGTAACATTAATGAAAGCTGTACAAGTATTGTTCCTTGTTAGAGTGTGTTAATTTCAACATTTACTATTACTAATAAATTTTAAAGTTTCTTCTTTTAACATTATTAAACTATAAAATAACTTTATCAATATAATAATTAATATTAATATTTTTACTCATTTACAAAGTATAGTTCAGTACTGTTACTGCTTTTTTTTAAATAGTAAAGCACTATTTTAGTTTTTCGTTCAGTATCCATTGTAAAAATTATCAGTTGATTAATTGGTATCGTCCAGTGTGGTCCAACCTAGCTATCAGTATCGGTAAAATCCAATATCGGCTGACCTCTAGTCAAAACTGCAGTAACTACAAAATCCAAGCTAATATCTAGGCAAACCGCAGTAAGTGATGTTACTGCATTCTAGATTTGTTTTCCAGGGTTTGACACTGCGGTCTGCCTTGGTAGCCGTAACGCACCGAACCAATAAGCCAACCAGCTTGCCTTCCATGGCACAATCCCACAGTCAAATGATGGGTGAACTCGCGTTAAAATGCAAAAATCCAAAGACAGGTAAGGACAATATAAATATTAACTCTTAGCAAGGCAAATGACAGCTTTATAATCATTTAACATTAACTAGCCAGCCTCTAGCAAATTAAACAGATATTTTAGCCTACCTGCACTGCTCCATTGAAGGCAATATCCACTCTGACAACGCAATGATAATCTGATTTTTAATTGTGTTTAGTATTGTCACGGTACCAAAATTTCTGTATTCAGTACCAATACCAGTGAAAATCCACGGTTCTCTGTACCAATTTCGGTACCAAAGCAAAACACAAAAACTTGCTAATTAAAAAACACTTTTTATTAATAAAGTTAAACAAAAATAAACTGTACAAAAATCAATGCCATTCTTTATGCTTATTTAAAATTGTTTCAAGTTTTTCCACAAGTAATAAAAGTATGAAAAACAGTAAACAAGTTTCACCCAAAAGTTTGTCATATTTCTGCTGCCGCTGAAAAACAACTGTAAACTGTTGTCTGTTTTAGGGTTTGCTGGGGTGTTTCATGATCTTCCTCGGCCTGCAGCTGTAAAAGGAAAATATAATGTACTTAAGTAAAGCAATGGGCTGGCAAAGTCTGGCTAAATGCAACATTAGATCATTGACAACAGCTAAAATATAACATTTCAGTAAATAACAAACCTCAGCTTTTATAATAAATTTAGATAAGATTACATATATTTAAGAAAATTGTATATCAAATAGATGGAAACTGTAGTATTAAAACACTTTACAATAAGATTCCATTTGTTAGATTACATGACCTATCAATAAACAAGTTATATAACAATTATTCATCTTAGAGTTCATTTCAAAATTTACTAATACATAAAATCATCAAGTTCAATCTGTTAAAATTATTTAATGCACAATGAACAAACATGAATGATCAAGTGTTTGTATTAAATAACATTCGCAAACATTAATTAATGTTGTGAAAATATATTGTTCACTCACTGTAAGTTGACGTTAGATAATAACATGAAGTCATGTTAATGAATGGTATCTTATTGTAAAGTCTATACAGGATCTACAATTTGACTGTACTTTCATTTAATCCAAACTGTGTACATATTTAATTTTAAAGGCCTTTTAAAACCTGCTAGTTATCCAGTCAAGAACAACAACTAACTAGCTAAAAAAAAGCCCAGAACTGCTTTTCTGATGGACTGATATGACGTAAACATTCTCTAACTCCAGAGGCGGACAGTAATGAAGTATTTTTACTTCACTCAAGTAAATTTAAAAAGTATCTGTAGTTTATCAGTGTTTTTCTTGGGAAAACTTTAATTCACTACATTCCAAAGCATAGTGTCATACTTTTTACTGCACTACATTTCATAAATTAAAGTTGTTTTTTGTTTTTTTACCTTTAATACTTAAGAATATTAAAAATGTACTTGCTTGTACTCGAGTAAATCTTTGAATTATTTTTACTTGAGTAAAAGAAAGAAAGTAATAGATTTCTAATGTAATTAAGTATTAGATGATATTTAATATGAAACTGCAGTAAAAAGTACAACATTATGTTTTGGAATGTTGTGAAGTAAAGTTTTCTAAAGAAAAACACTCTGATAAAGCCAGTAAGAGTACAGCAGAGTAAAAATACTTCACTACTGTCCGCCTCTGTCTAACTTGCATATTTTAGATTCACAGTTAATTTAAAAGCCTCTGGTGTGTAAAAATAGTAAATACCATCATGTCCTCATGTTTTTTTTTCTTTACCCTAATAAAAGTTATAGGAGCATTAAATAGTTAATAAAGAAACTTCATTCTAATGCTCATTATATTAGCGTTAGCCGCGCTTATGCTAACGATTAACTCCGCTATAATGGTAATGTGGGGCAGTCGTGGCCTAATGGATAGAGAGTTGGACTTGTAACCCGAAGGTTGTGGGTTCAAGTCTCAGGTCTGGTAGGGATTGTAGGTGGAGGGAGTGAATATCCAGCGCTCTCTCCACCCTCAATACCACGACTGAGGTGAGACCCTTGAGCAAGGCACCGGACCCCCAACTGCTCCCCGGGCGCCGCAGCATTGGCTGCCCACTGCTCTGGGTGTATGTTCACTACTGTGTGTGTGCACTTGGATGGGTTAAATGCAGTGGACAAATTCCAAGTATGGGTCACCATACTTGGCCACACACCACTTCCCTTTTTCTCTTTCCCCTTTCAATCTGACATTCAAATTAAAATATGGAATAATATTCATAACAGAAGATCTAAACATTAAATTTTAAACTTACCTGCTTGAACGCTTTCATTTGATCCGGGTGACGGTCTTTAAAGTGTTTGTTTGATGTGTTTCCTCCTTTTGATGTCGCCACGTCTCAGTGCTTTTATGAAGATAGCGCAGCAAGAACCGGGTTGTCCGGGTACTTTAAAAAATCTGATACTGTGACGTTTTCATTTTTTTAGTACCGACTTGGTACCGAAGTACCGGGTCTTTTGACAACACTGATTGAGTTGATGTTTGTTGATTTGGACATCTCTTCATGTTCCAGGCAGCTAATCCAATTGTAGTGACAGGGGTTATTCCTTCAAAAGTTAGCTGGCACCGGTAAAGTTATATAATGCATCAAAGAACCGTTCTCTATAAAAGTTATACAGAACGCAGTTTGTCCCATATTCGCAGACTTACGCCGTATGACTACCAGACCATATAAATAACAAATGCTTAATTTATAAGTAATTATTCTTTTTGCACAAATCATCGTTTCATTTGCGAGCATCTTCATCATCCACACTGACATCTACAATCATCCAGCTCTCACAAAGAAACACAAAAAGTGTGTTTAGTGTGTCTCACACACCTGTCCTGCTCACTGCCAGAAATGTGATTCCGTTAGATTTTCCCATTTTGTTAAATGGTTAAAAAAAGCACATCCTAAAATTGTAAATGTGATCGTATTTTGAAAGTGGATTGATTATTTTCAGTGTTACTTACCGAACTGATCTGGATTCTTTAACCACAGGTAACAGATACTGAAGAACTTCTTCTTCTTTATGTTGTTTTCCAGTAAACTGTTTTAGATCAAAAACATCCATCTTCTGCTCTGATGTCAGCAACACATAAACCAGAGCTGACCACTGTGAAGAGGAGAGTTTGGCTTTTCTTATTTTTCCAGATTTCAGATAATCTTGGATCTCCTGCATCAGTGAATCATCACCCAGTTCATTCAGACAGTGGAACAGATTGATGGATTTCTCTGGAGAGCGATTCTTCCTGATCTTCTGTTTGATGTACTGAACTGTTTCCTCTTTGTTGTAGGAGCAGCTTCCTGTCTGTGTCAGTAGTCTTCGTAACAGAGTCTGATTGGACTCCACTGAGAGACCCAGAAGAAAACGCAGGAAAAGATCCAGATGTCCATTCTTACTCTGTAAAGCCTCATCCACAGTTCTCTGATGCAGCTCAGATAATGTATTATATTTCTTCTGGTTAAAAATCTTAGACAACAGACTTTGTTTAGTTTGATCAAACACATTGATGTTGTTGATTGTAAAGGAGAGATGTGCATATAGAGCTGCTAGGTGTTCCTGAATGCTCAGATGAACAAAGCAGAAGACTTTCCCCTGATACAAGCCCAACTCCTCTCTGAAGATCTGAGTGCACAATCCTGAGTACACTGATGCTTCTGTCACATCAATGCCACACTCTCTCAGGTCTTCCTCATAGAAGATCAGGTTTCCTTTCACAAGCTGCTGATAAGCCAGTTTCCCCAGTTTGAGGATCATGTCTTCATCTTTCAGTTTCTTCTCATAGTCCTTCTTATGTTTAATGTTGGTCTGAAGGATCAGGAAGTGTGTGTACATTTGAGTGAGAGTCTTGGGAATCTCTCCTCTCTTTGCTCGACTCAACATCTGCTCTAGAACAGTCGCTGAGATCCAGCAGAAGACTGGGATATAGCACATGATGAAGAGACTCCTGGATGACTTCAGGTGTGAGATGATCCCGTTGGCCAGTCTATGATCACTGATTCTCTTCCTGAAGTATTCCTCCTTCTGTGGCTCATTGAAGCCTCGTACCTCTGTCACTCGATGGACACACTCAGAGGGGACGAGATCAGCTGCTGCTGGTCTGGAGGTGATCCAGATAAGAGCAGAGAGAAGCAGATTCCCCGCAATGAGGTTTGTCAGCAGTACATCCACTGAGGCTGATTCAGATATATTACACACTTTCACTTTGCTCCCAAAGTACAGAGAGACGACACTCATCCAAACCATCCAAGATGAACAACACTTTATATTCATCACTGGATATTTCCATTTCTTTTGTTTCAGGGAAAAAGACATGAAGAAGACTTGAAAGACTGAATGTTTTGTCCTTCATCAAATTGAGCTCTCTGAAAGGAAGTGGAAATATGAGCTGGACGTCCTGATTCTCTTTCCCTTCAGCCTAGTCCAGGATGAACTTCTGTATAGAGACTGTTTTTCCAATGCCAGCGACTCCCTTTGTCAGCACAGTTCTGATGGCTTTGTCTTGTCCAGGTAAATGTCTAAAGATGTCATTGCATTTGATGGCTGTGTCCTCTGTTGCTGCTCTTCTGGATTGTGTCTCAATCTGTCTCACCTCATGCTCATTACTGATCTCTCCACTTGCACTCTCTGTGATGTAGAGCTCTGTGTAGATCTCATTCAGCAGTGTTGGGTTTCTCTGCATCGCTGTTCCCTCATACAGACACTCAAACTTCTTCTTCAGATTTGATCTAAACATGGTGAGGACTTGGCTGTGAAATAAAATTTAAAAATACACATTATTACATGAGTACAATAATAAACACAGTATCTTATATAATCTTTATCATATCCTTAAATCATATCTCTTACATAAATGTTATACTTGAGACCAGGCCGTGTATCTCCACTCTTAAACCTTATTGCCTGACCCATAGACATGTCTTTTCATAGACAAACAATTGGACTCTGGATCTGATCTCTCTCACGATCCTCTTCACTATTATACTCTGCGTCTCATTCGGGCTCAAATTGATATGCAGTGTAGACGACACCATTGTTTACAAAACAACCGGAGCACATGCCGCTGAGCTGAGGGGGTGAAGTTCAGACGCGCAGTAGAGGCAGTTTAGCCAGTCACAACACACTGGACCAGCTAACCAATCACGTATTTCTGAGGGAAGGGCTTCATAAAACTAGGAAATAATTGGGTCGTTTATCAGAGAAGGGACAGAGAGGTGTGGAATAAAGGTAAATTATGTGAAAAAATAATGTGTTTTTTAAAAAACGAAGCATGAACACATATTTGACTGCACCCTATAAACACAATCAAGCCTAGAAAAAAAAAACAGTCAACCACCCTTTTAATCTATACAGTTGACTTATTGGTAAACTTCGTTTTAGAGGAACTGGATGATAACTGTCGATGGATAATATTGTATCTTTATCCGTTTGTTTTTCGGAATACTGTTGTATGTAATGACATCCAAAAAGTGTATCGACTCACGATTTTTTCCATTGTAAATTTAATTGACAGCATTTTTGAATTGATGAATGTCAGGAGCATATCCAATTCTTGTTCAGATCCTGACCAAATCATAAAACAGTCATCAATGTATCTCATCCAAACCTTAATATTTGAATGAAACGGATTGTTATAGATATGATCCTGTTCAAATTTACCCATAAATAAATTGGCATAATTTGGTGCTATTGGAGTACCCATTGCTGTGCCCTGATCTTGTAAATAAAAATTTTCTCAAACAAAAAAAATTCCTGGTCAGAGCTAATGTTGTTAGGTCCACTATATATTGTGATGGTATTCTCGTATTTTCAACTTTACAGTACGAATTTAGTGCATCCAAGCCTGCTTCATGAGGTATATTTGTGTAAAGTGAAGTAACATCGAGTGTTACAAGGCAATCCATCATGCTTTAGGGGCTGAACGACTTCTGATTTTTTAAAGTAGAATTTATGTGATGAAAGTCGAGTCGAAGTCAACTAGTCGCTGATGACGTCATTAATGAACAAATAAGTCTGGAGCTGTGACAAACACCTCCTGCACAGCTCTGGCATATGACACAGCACTGTCCACATGGCTATTGCTCCTATAACAGCTAATTTTTATCAGTTCTTTCGTCTTTGGGTCGTTATATTTCTCACAGATTTCTGCTCGTTCTAAATCATACACAGATAAGTAGCACAGTAAAGATTACATTCATATGAATGAATGCATTTGTGAGAGCGATTGCGTGTGTGAATTAATTCTACCTGGCAGTGTCTCTCTACTAGTTGGGAAACTGTGGGATTTAGTTAAAATATATGGTTGAACTTTTCAGTTTCTAAACTATTTTATTGAGAAATCACAGAACAGTGTTGGCAATACATTTCCGCGCTGAATGATTCTGTGAGTGCGCGATCTGCGCGTGATGTATTGTATGCGCTACTGTCTGTAGCCTATGTGTGGGCGTTCCAGTGCAGCAGCATAATAGATTAGAACGGCAATTAATTTACCTGTACAATAAGCTGTTTAAAATGTGCATTCTCCCGTTCAATTTCATGCATCCAGTAATATAATCACATGTCTTGTGGAGCGCTTTCAGAGTATGAATTAATTTGTAATTTTAACTGTTTGGAAATGGAGCATAAATGTGGATTTCTTATCCTGTTGCGCCCTCTATAGGACCAGCGACTAGTCGACGTCAAGCTTAAAGCGTCGCAAGTATATATCGCTGCAGCTCGGAGACCTCCAAGTGGGAGGAACTTGCCTCCAAGTGGGAGGAACTTATGCCGCAAGTAGGTTGGGCAGCTCCAAGTGGGAGGGTAGGTTTAGGGTTGGGTTTGGTGTAGGGCATATTAAAGCCCAACCCATTTGGAGCTGACCCGCCCATTTGGAGCTGGCTCCGACCTCCGTTTATACCCATCTCAAGCGTCGTGGCAGAGCACTGAAGTAGACTAGTCAATTAGTCGGTGCAACCCCTATCATGCTTACGCAAGAAATTTGATTCAGTTTATTCAAAAACTCTGTAGTGTCTTTTAAATACGATAGTAATTTCTTCACTATCGGTTGAATAAAAAAAAATCGAGAAATTTAGATATTGTTTCTGTTAATGACCCATTCCCCGAGACAATTGGTCGTAATGGAGGATCTTCTGATTTGTGAATTTTAGGTAAAGCATATGAAAATGGAATCCTAGGATATTCATTTTTTAAATATTTTAATTCTTCTTCATTAATCCATTTCCTATCAAATCCCATTTGTAAAATGTCATTAATTTGTTTTTTATAGCTGTGGTTCCCAACCACATTCCTGGAGGCCCCCCAACATTGCACATTTTGCATCTCTCCTTTGTCTGACACACCCAATTCAGGTCTGGGAGTCTCTACTAATGAGCTGATGATCTGAATCAGGTGTGTTTGATTAAGGTGACATGGAAAACATGCAGTGTTGGGGGGCCTCCAGGAACGTGGTTGGGAACCACTGTTTTATAGGACTCAGTGGGGTTAAACATAAGTCTTTAATAAATGTCTCGTCATGTAACATCACTTTTATTTTTTCAATGTATATATTAGAATTCATAACAACAATTCCTCCACAATTCCAGATACAGATAAAAAAACAAACAAAGCACAAGAAAAATTTCTTGTAGAAAATACATGATCAAATAAATACCATGCTATAATAATATTTTTATACAAATTATAAAATTATACATAACTCAATTATACCTGAGACTAGGGTGTGTATCTCCACTGTTTAACTTTATTGGCTGAACCATAGACGCATTACTCTTCATAGACACATGGCTGAGCTCTGATTCTGATCTCTTCTTATGAACTGAACTAAAAGAGAGAGAAAAAATGCATTCATTTCTTTAAATTACTATACCCAACAAATCAGCTATTCATTTATCATTATCAAATTCACTTAAAGACCACTATGTAATAATTTCCTTCACACTGTTTATATAAAAACTGTGTATTACATTATCAGATACAAATAATAATAAAAAAAACCCCACAAACAAAGCACAAGAAGAATTTCTTGTTGAAAATAGAATAAATACCATGCTATAAAAATATTTTTATACAATTATATTCAACTCAGTTATACCTGAGTCCAGGTCGTGTATCTCCACTGTTTAACTTTACTGGATGAACCATAGATGCATCACTCTTCATAGACACATGGCTGG
>JAFVLL020018947.1:0-18161 GCA_021397915.2 Tor tambroides
TTCATATCCAGAATCATGCAGTTCTATTTTGCACACAAACAGTCCAGTTTTTATGTAGCCTGTTGATTTTTTTGTTCATAGCATTCAGCTCCAATAAATGGATTGCAAAAACGAGACACAGGATTAAATGGTTGATATCATTATTTAATCACATTGGAATCGAAAATGGGAATCGAAAAGAATCGGAATCGATAAAATGCAAACGATACCCAACCCTACTAACATGTCTGGTATGACTTTGACAAAATGGTTCCTGCATAACAACATATGAAATGCACTGTTGTTGCTTCAATGGTCAGCATTATCATTAAAACATTCCCGAGCTCTGTTTTTTAGGAGTGGCAACGTAATTTAGCTAATGACTAATATTTGAGGAAGTTT
This sequence comes from Tor tambroides, assembly GCA_021397915.2. Classification (NCBI taxonomy): domain Eukaryota; kingdom Metazoa; phylum Chordata; class Actinopteri; order Cypriniformes; family Cyprinidae; genus Tor; species Tor tambroides. The sequence continues at coordinate 382 of JAFVLL020018947.1, forward strand.
GTAAGATATATTCTAAATACTTATTTTATTAAAAAACCCATAACCTACACTAACAAGGTTTCAGCCATTAAGAATTAAAAAAAAGAAAAGAAAAAGAAAACAACATATTCAAGGATGCCATAAATTACACCACAAAAAAATAAATGCCGTTCTACTAAATTTTACATTCAAAGAAAAAAAAAAAATCTCAAATATTATGCAGGACAACTGTTTTTAACACTAATAATAAAAAGCACCAAATCAGTGTATTAGAATGATTTCTGAAGGATCATGTAACACTGACGACTGGAGTAACTGCTGATGAAAATGCAGCTTTGCCATTACAAGAATAAATTTAAAAAATAAAAAGTTAAATTGCAATATTTCACAATATTGTTTTTAGTGTATTTTTTAATCAAATAAACAATAGCATTAGACACATTTCAAAAGAATTTAAATATCTTTATAAAAAAAAAAATAAAAAATAAAACCCACTAATGTTTTGGGTTATTTACTTTTTGGCCATTCTACATAACATGTCTATCTGGTTTCTTACATTTTAAATGGTTTGATCAAATTCATTATGAAACCTGTTGAAATTTATAAAAAAAGCCATCTTACCAGCAAGATGATTCCTTTGAGGACAAGTTTAGAGTCTACGCCCACATTGAGAAGCTCAAGGCATAGCTTGTCAAACTTATCAGGGGTCAGCTTATTAAGTATGCTACAAGAGAGAAGCAAGAGCAAAGAATAAACATCTTGAACCAGTTAAAACAAAGACCACTGTTTACCACGTGTAATTTGTGCTTATCTGAGCTTGAGAGCGTCAGCTGACTCAACCACAAAAACATGCTCACAAGGCTCAGGGCACAATGAACAAAAGAGCTCAAAAACAGAGGCTTCTTTAAACTCCATCTCTGCTGAAGTGAATATTCATTCTCCTTAAGGACACTCACCCTCTCACTTTCCTAAATATTGCATCGTGATGTTCTTTTTCATTGGAGGAGTTGACATCTCGTCTAGTGCTTCGTGAAGGAACCCATCTCTGAACGCTAGGCCCTGGGGTTTTCCCCAGGTACTCGCTGAAGGGAAACAAAGCGATTAGCATCTCTAAAGCATATTACAAAGATAGACTGTTCTTGACTTCAACAAACTATACCTGTTACCGACAGTCTTGGGATAGTGCTGAGGTGCACCCCTACCTCCTCCTCCGCCCGAAGAAGCACTAGAATTATAAACGCAATACTAGATTAGACAACTTCAGAAAACCATTCACACGACAACCACAAGACAATACATAATGAAGCCATTTTAAAAAGCAAAGCAGCAGAAAAAGGAACTGGTGGACCAGTTAATACACCTTATGACTTTTTATCTTTAATGTGGCAAGTACCCCAATATCTGAGTGACTCCATTTTAAGACACCCATCAAAAAGAGTTCCCCCATCTCGATCAATTTTCAATCTTCAATTCAAAAATCCTTTTAAAAATTCAGGCAAATGCTTTACCCCTCGGTCATGAGTTAAGTTAAATCGACTGAACTGTCCACTTGCTCAAGGTGACTGGCGTGGCATCAACGCAGATGATCGGGTCTAAAACGCAACTGAACCAGTGTGCAATAGAGAGAAATGCCAGTCAATACACAATGTTTATGGTGTTTCATCTGAAAGTAAGCCTATACACAGACAATCTTGAAGTGAAAATCTTCAACATTGGGAAATCCCATCTAAATTGGGTGCCTCAAAATGAAGCCTTTTGCTGAACAAACAATGATGTAAACATAGGCAATTTGCCATTATATTTTAGGGTACAGCTAAGCTATGTTTCTTCTATTGATGGACAACAAGTTAAGAAAAACTGGTAGCCAAGTCCTGGCCAATGTATGGCGTTTGATCTCACCTGAAACGAGAAGCACCCCCTTCTGCAATCACACTCTCCACTTTGGCGGCTTGACAACGAAGAATCTTCAAAAGAATAATAATCAAAGGGCGGGGTGGGGAAATCCGAACTGTATTAGAGAGAAAGAAGAAAACACAAAGAAAGAGTCAAGGAAACATGAGAAAACACAACTGCCATTCTCAGAAATGGCTACGTATTACACACACTGGAAGTACAAGTCTGATCAGATTTAACAATTTCCTCTTCCTCTAAAGATGAAAAGACCTGCATCAGAGATTGAGATCAAATATTATCAAAAATAGTTTAGAGCACCAATATATTCGCTCGGAATCAAATTATTTATCCCCTTTCATGACAAAAGAGGCCAAACCTTTAGCTTGCTAACACAGTAACGAGGCTAACAAAGAAAAACGAGCAAACACTGGTAAAGGTCTTTCAGTTTTCATTATTATGAAAGCCTGAAAGACGACCAAATCACCTAATAACAATAACCTAAACAGATATAGCTCAATATTTCCACAAATATAATAGCTTTTGTGTAATAGCCAGCATGCGTGCTGTGTTTGGTCATGTAACATTTTCCACGCTTCAGGACACAGAGAGAAGCTATAATAGACATATTAATCGATCTAACGACTGACACGTATATTGATATTTTATATAAACAGCAATGCAAGCAGAAACACTCTCAGGTGTTTGTTCTATAACGACGCCATTTTCTGCATTCACGCACTCACTACAGCAGCCATTTTATCTTACGTTAAATACAAAAAAAAACCCCTACCTTTACTAAGGCAACTTCAGTTTTGATTTTGGTTTTGTTCTTCTAAAAGAGAAAAAAGGATGGATATAAAAATAGATATGTTTTGGAGAGTATTGAGACGGTAACCGGTCAGACACGATTGCAGCTCACTGTGGGTGAGAAATGTGCGCGAGCCTCCTCCTGCCTGACTGTTTGACGTCACACAGGAACTTGATTTGTATTTGTCAGGACTTTTCGTTGGCAGTAATTTTCCGTTATTATGAGAACCACACTGACAACGGATATTTTGGAAAGGTCTCCTACACTTTTGTTTATTTATTTTTTAAAATTTGTAATTACAATTTTAGAATCATACATTTGATGATAAACAAAACGGTTGATCATAAACTATCATTTGTGACATTGGACCACAAAACTAGTCATAAGGGTCAATTTTTTGAAATAGAGATTTATGCATCACCTGAAAGCTGAATAAGCTTTCCATTGATGTATGGTTTGTCTGGACAGAAAAATATTTGGCCGAGATATTTGAAAATCTGGAATCTGAGGGTGCAAAAATATCAAATCAATGTATAAAAATATATAATAATATATCAAAAATGTTTTTTCAATGAGAAAATCGCCTTTAAAGTTGTCCAACTGAAGTTCTTAGCAATGCATATTACTAATCAAAAATTAAGTTGTGATATATGTACATTAGGAAATTTACAAAATATCTTCATGGAACATGATCTTTATTTAATGTCCTAATGATGTTTGGCATAAAAGAAAAATGGATAATTTTGAACCAGTTGCTACAAATATAGCCTACCTGTGCTACTTATGACTGGTTTTGTGTTCCAGGGTCACATTTAGTCTACACCTGGACAGTGACGCTGCATCCAATGCAACCAGTCAATATGGATGTAGGCCTTTACTGATATGATTGTATTTCAGAATATAATGTATTTTGTACTCTATAAGTCTTTTCTGATTTCCTCTGATGAACTTTGAAAATAAATAAATAAATCTACGCTAGTCATTTAGATTTTTTATGTTGTTACAAATCTTTGGAGCACAAAATGAATGAAAGATAATCAATCAATCAATCAATCAATCCACAGTATATGCAGGCTAGTCCATTCTTCCATATGGCAGTGATTTGCAGCTTCATGGATTTTAGAGGTCCTGTTTGAATTGTTTGAACTGATATAAATAATCTGATACAAATCTGATAAATCTAATTTATGCATAGTTTTGCTTAGTTTCATTATAGTGCTGTTGATATTTTGTGAAGTTATTGTCACAGAGCAATGTTTCCTGAGGCTGCCACTAAAATGATGAAAGGTGTTCATGTTGAAATCTTCTGAGAATCTGGTATTCTTGTGAAATATTGTTAAATTAGGAAGTTGTTCTCATGTCTTAGAAACACAGCAGGTTTAAATGAATATAAGTCATTTCAGATTTCCAGCTTCTTTAAGGCACGCACAATGAAGGACAGGGTGACTGAAGCATGAGTTAACACATTAGGCTATTTTCTCTTCCCAGAAACAGCTACAATTTATTGCATTATTGGAATTAACAAGACAGCTAACCATAAGTGGTTTTTAAGTTACATGACAACTTTTCTCTAAGAAAGACAGGAAAAGGAGTGCAGAATAAGCTTCTCCAATGATAAAAGTGAGAAAGAATTTGACATTAGTAACCGTGAAAATGGCATGGATTTGAATGAGTTTTGACTGCAGATGAGAGAAAAGGGAATGGGATAATGAAGGCTTGAGTATAGGTGAGTGTTCAGTGTATTCAATTCAAGACAGATTTGTCTCTACAGAGAGAACAAGGCCAGCATCAAGCAAATGGGGAAGCTTATATCACAAAGTGTGACTGAAAACCTGAAGATAAGAAACAGTGGACCAAGTGTGTCTGATCATGTGCGCTTAGACAGAATTGCCCACGGGCTTGTTATGGGCAACAAAGGGAGGTGCAAATACCCTGGCTGTGATGGAATAGTTGAATCAAGAGCAGCAATTACATCTTTGCATCACATAAAAAGGAACTGCTTCTTGGAGTTTAGCAAGACGCAGGTGGGACTAATAACATGGTCACATTCTTATAAACAGATTGTGACATACACACAGAGTATCATTTCTGTAGGAAATATGAAACGAAAAGGGGAATCATAGAGATTATGTTCCATACTATAATTTGTAAATGCATTGCAGATAATAAAATACAGTAGAGATATGTACCTATTATTTAATATTGCAAAGTTCTTTAAATATCCATAAACTCAATGAAATCATCTTTTGGATGTTTATGAATAAAAATGAAAAAAAGAGAGACAAATGCAAGTCAAATCAAAGCATTTTAGCACAAAATTAAATTTGATGGTTAACTGAATTTGAGTGCTTTTACAAACAATTTTATAAATATAAAGTAAATATAAAATACACATTTTTGTTTCACTCAGTTTGAGTGTCTTGGAGGTCAAAGGATGTAGGTAAACATTTAAATGTGTATTTTAAGAGAAATATACACATTTCTCTTAAAAATGTATATATTTTAAGAGATTTTTTTTCTTTCTTTTTTTTTTTTTCTTTTTCCTTTTCTCTGGCAAGTTGTTGTGCCAAAAATCAAATGAATAAAATAGTTATCCTAATATCCCATCAAACATTCCATAAACATAATCCATACACGGTTAAATTGCACTTCTGACTTTAGCCACTAAATGGTAGTAGAGACCTTGTAAATATCCTTTCAAAAAAAACCCAAAGCCTAAAATAAAGTTGCTTCCAAAAGCTGATCTATGAACAGTTAATTTGCACATATAAAGCTTTAATAATTAAACTATAGGTTATATAAATCTGCCTTTAACTGAATAGTTGTATGACTCTTTCAATCTTATTGTATACTTGTAAGTTTTTTTTTTTAAATTTCATCTTTTGTTTACCATAAGCTAATAGTTTCTTCCATTAATTTTATTTATTTATGTAATCCACCTGACCAAGGTTCAATTATTGCAGAAGGAGTCAAACATTTGTTATTCTATACGTTATTCTATATTCACACTATTCACATATTCTATAGGCTAAGTGATAATAGTGTAATCATCCTCACACACAACACAACCACTATCCATTGAGCATGAAAGTTTAATCTTGTAAACTGCAGTCCTACAAGACCTAATCTTACAAATCCTTGCACGTTGAGATTATTTCATTTTCTTTTGACCCCAGGTGAAATACAATTCAGTAATATAATTAATTTATCTGATACAATGCAGACTCGATCTTCTAGACTTCCATTCATTACATACAGCACATATTTTTCTGCAGCACAAAGAACATATTTCAATTTAGTATTTGAAATGAACAGCATGTAACCATTATCATGCGAGCCATCGAAGGTCAGACATGAAGTGAAACAGACAGGATCAGATAAATATGCAACTTTTACAGATTAACCAATAATGCAATGTCATATTTATTCCTTTTACGGGACTGTAAAAATTTCCATTAGCGCTGTACATATTGAAATGACATATTTCTAGGTGGCAGCTTGGGGGAACTGTTTTATCACAAATTTTAATGGCCCCTCTTTGAACTCCCCTAAAGATGGAGATAGGATATAAAGGCCATCAAAGTAGTAGCATCAGATCCATAATATTCACAAAAGCTTGATTTCAGTATGCCTGAAATCCTGGACACAGTTACTATTGTACATAATGTCTGTAAACAACTGTTTGTGCAAGTGTGAACTTTAATACAGTGTGAAAATGTTAAGCTGCCCCGTAGAGCACACTCATCTCTCATGGTGCACTGCGTTCCCTTGCTGTTCCTTTATAATTTGCCCTGTTCTCTTTCTTGAGAATGCAAATTCATTAATCAGTATTTCAAAGGCCCATAAGCCAGTACCAAACATACCACAAACAAGTTTCTGAAATTGAGAATGGCCTCTCTCTGAAGAGATTGTTTCCGCACAATCAAAGAATGTGCATTCATCATGGGAACATGGAGATTCTTGCACATTTCCTCTAGTTTAAAACAATATGTTCATAAGGTCCCTAATGCAATAATGTTCAAAGTCAAATCTAGTCTCTCAGGTGTCCCTCACAGTATGACTTTGCATTGTGTTTGTATTGCAGGCCCATAGAACTACGAAAGATACACACAGTGACAAAAATAAATTTGCTTTGGTAACAGCCACTTGATTTCTTGTTTACGTCCCACTGCTGTTTTGTCCTTCAACTGCGACATGATTTAGAAGTAATGATGTAAACTAAAGACACCTTATTTGTTTTCAGATGTGCTAACTCAAGCACTTTTATAGGAAAATGCATTCAGCGTAACATAAATGGTCTCTGCCCTTTTGTTTTTTTACCTAGGGAGAAATTAATTTGATAAAATGTTGGGAAAGCAAAACAACTTCATTCCAGTAAGGATTTTTCTAAATACAGAATGGTTGTTTTGCAATGTATTGCATCAATTCAATGTAAAATGGAATTGAATTATTTAAAAAACCACAAAAGGCCAACAATACATATAACTTCATATGTGCTTGTTGTAATGCCTGGGAGGATGAATCTAAAAAGCGAGTTTTCCGCTGTTGTATCTTGTTGGGACATAAAAATTTGATGAGGATTAAGCAAGAGAGCTTTTACAGTTAGTTTGCAAGTGCGAGTGCACATTTTTGTGAGTGTACAAAAGTGTGTGAACTCTAAAGACGAAAGTCACTCAGACCCAGACAACGCCAACAAAGATCTATTTCACGTGTTTTCTCAAATATTCAAGGCTGGTCTTGTTGACAACTGATCTTTGCACAGAATGTTTTCCTTGGGTTATTTCCAGTGTTTACACAAACCTTCTCCTTCTGTCTGCTTTCACTGTCATAAAGAAGAAATGAAACATTGGTCGATGGGGACCCTCATGTTTTTACCCAACACTCAATCTGATTTGTGAAATCACAGTCACTGAGGTTGAATAAAAGGCTAAACCTTGGTGTATTTTTCTAGGTCCTGCCATAATAGTGCCAAAAACCTCAACAAGATGTGATGCATCCAATCATTTCCTTCCCTCCTGAAGACGAGCGAAGTGGTCCTTGTGATAATTAAAAAGCCATCGCTAACAGGAATCTTCTGCCTCATTAAAACCCTTCAAGCTCATAGATTTTATCTGCTGGAGGGAATGAGTACCGGTAGGGTGGCAGCCAGAGGGCCGTGTTTCAAAGATGCGTTTCAGATGATAGCGTCACCTCCAAATTAGGAGATGAATTGTGACTTCAAGGTTTCCTAAAGGTTGAATTTTGGCCCATTTTAACATGATCACACACTTATAATTGAGAGTCCATAGAAATGATGAACACTAGGTAATTTAGACCTGTAAAAACGGAAGAAAATCAAGAAAGGGCAAGGGAGTGGAGAATAATTTTTTTGAAAACCACAAAGAATCATGGGTTGAGACAATGTGTCAAGCTTAAACTGCTCTCCTTTGTCACACACACACACACACACACACACACACACACACACACACACACACACACACACACACACAGGTTAACAACTTCATTGTAGAAACGTGATACTTGCAACTGGCCATGATTTATTTATTTTGCGTACATAATACATAATTGTAAACATTTCAGCATTTTAAATAAACATTTTTTAAAAGTACTTTTAACTTCTTGAGGAGTAAAATGTTTGTAAAAAATTTTTTTGGTTGAACTATTCCTTTAATGTTTTATTAAATATAAGGCAGACTATTTTTTTAATCTACTGATTAAGCATTCAAAGTGAGACCATGAACATGCATTAAGGAAAGTAAATAGGGTCAATTTTGAGTTCATATTGACTTTAAATGTGTCATGCATATTCTATATTACAAAGACTTCACTCAGATATGTGAAATAATAATATCTTGAAATGATTCTTTAGAGAGTACAGCAATAAAATGAGAAATTCATCGTAATATCAACTGATTTATATTCAAACATAGGACACACAAGGAAATGGAAATTTCTTTCATCTGCCTTCAGCATTATTATACAATTGGCATATATTTATTGGTACACACAGGAGTGTTAATATTCATGTCTGAGGTTCAAGGGAGAATCTTTGTTTTATGCTACAGACACAACGTACATGAAAGTCTGGGAAGAAACACAAAATCGGTTTTATCAGTGGAAAGTGTACTTTTTTTTTCTGGGAGTTTCTGCATTAGCACAATGACCCCAGGGCCTTTTATTTCCTGTATTGGAAAAATCATCCTTTTAGATTTGCACATGAAAGGCCAGTGCTCTCTCCTCAACAAAAAAGGGACATTTTTGGACTTCAAAGAATTCAAATGACGAACAGAACTTTTGATAGGCTTTGTGATAACACATGAAAAACACTGTTCAGACACTGTAATTCCAATACGGAGTAATTTCTTTAAGATTATGAGGTCCTTGATTTGCTCAGATGTTAAGATTTCACAAAGCTAAATGATTGCCGCACACAAGGTTTGCTTGTGATACTGCATTCAAAATTATATGTATACACAAATATGAATATCTTTCACAGCACCCTATAATCTAGATCTTTACAGCATTTAACCAAAGCAACAACATAAAACCCTAATTCATGATTTATGAATTCATTAATCAAATACACCTGTGCAATCAAACCATGTGCAATTTTCACCACTATCAGATCTATTGCAATAAATCTTCCGAGGAACCCTTGAGGTATAATTTTAATCAACAAAACTGATGATATGCAGTTTAGGGTCATTCTGTTCTGAGCTTCATTATTTTTCAAAGAAATGCTTTATTGGATGTAACTTGAATTGCCACACGCCACACATCCTTAAAAGGAATTTCTTTAATCTACATTTCTATCAGGACTCAATCAAAAGCTCATTTTCCATAAAGCCACTATTTTTCCAGCTAAAATGAAGAAAGTCAAAACTGCCACTGGACTTGATCTATAAATGTTAGTGTATTACTGTCGTGTTTGTTGTTTCACAATGCTTTGTGACTGTAAAAGTCAATTTGGAGAAGACAGTGGAAAATAGAATAAAACATATGCCAGATCTAGTTTCTTTTCTGCCAACTTCGTTTCTGTTGTTTATGGCTCAGGTGCACACAACCAACAGAAAGTGAAATACAAACAGTTACTAAATTTAACTGTAAGCTTGGGTTGAAAAGTCGTTTCAACTCGACACCCACAACCTTGACAGAAGAAAGGAGGCAGAAATAATGGATTCCAGGGGGAAATGATTGGAGGTTGTCCCATAAATCTGCAGCAAGAGAGCCGTTGAGGGCCAGCCATGCTGTGCACCAGCTCGTTCTGATATTTCATGTCACGGCTTGAGCATTGCATATAACTCCCCTCTTTGTGGGTGCAAGGGTGTTAATTTTGGTTAATGTAGGTGTTTTTGACTATTTCCCTTGCAATTGCAATCACCTGGACTTTACCATCTAATGTGGTAATGCTTTCCTTCGAAAACATGTTTGTAAACAGCTTCATTTTAGCAAATCACACAGCTAAATCCATTACATCCAGGCAATCAAATAAAACCACACACCTAACAGGGACTAAAAAGCAGTTTGCTTTCCTAAAACTAAATACATGTGTTTTTCTTTGTGAGGTCAGCAACTTCAGCAAATTGTTGTAAGAGCCGGAGGGCCATGCCTCAGGGATAACGTGAATGATCCCAGCCATAAGATTCAGTCATTAGTTAAACGTTCCTAGTGTTTCAGCTCGCAGAAGCTTCAATTTCAAGCAATTGAGACAAGTTTAGACCAACATCTCACTCTAAGTTAAAGCATTTATGTACTGTACTTCATATAACGATTAACATACATAATCTTTGCAGAAAATAGTATGGTAATTCTGTAAGTGATGTTTTTTGCACACCTGCTCTGTTGTACAGTTTTGTCTTTTCATTATTCAACAGAATGCATAATTCATTCCACTGAGATATAGCGAATAAATATTATTTAACTAAATAAAGACACTGTCAAATATTTTCTTTTCTACTGCAAATTAAAAATGTCCTTAATGAACTCAATGTGTCTGTTATTTCTACATCATGTACTGAACTGAAAATGTGAGATTAATCTATTGGCAAAATATTTGTTAGTCAACATGAAAGCAAAAGTTACCCTATTTACTTATTAATTACTTATTAAACAAATGTCTGGTCTTGTTGAACACAATTTAAGTAATATAAGAGGAAACAAACACTTCAATAATTTATTTATTCTTGCATCCCCTATGTTTTGAAAAGATTTGTGTAGGCCTGTCTTTTATTGCTTGGGTGTCCTGCAGGATCAGAGACAAACAGGAAATAGCCCTTTTAACATCTGAAGTTTGCACAGAGCGCTATTCATTTTAGACTAAATTTGCTGGGTATCTGTGGCATTAATACAAGAGGTGACTTCATAACTTGAGTGACGAAAGCTGAAAAAAGTTTGTAGAGAACAAACAAAAAGTTTGCACAATTTTTAAAAGAACAGTTCACCCAAAAATGAAAATTTACAAATGAACTCATCATCAGGCCATCTGAGATGTAGATGAGTTTATTTCTCATTGGAACAGATTTGGAGAAATTTAGCATCAAATCACTTGCTAACCAATGGATTCTCTGTAGTGAATGGGTGCCGTCAGAATGAGAGTCCAAACAGCTGATAAAAACATCACAGTAATACACAAGTAATCCACACAACTCCAGTCCATCAGTTAACATCTTGTGAAATGTTGTATGTTTGTAATAAACAAATCCTTCATTAAGTTCAAAATTCATAATAATGCTTCCTCCAGTGAAAAAGTCAACCCCCTGTCGTACATCCACATTAAAATCCAATTTGTTTAGAACGGTTTTGGACTGTTTTTTACCGATTTTAAATGGTGCTTCATCTGTGCATATTTCTCCAGATCTAGACAAGACTTTTTTTTTTGTTCCAATTAAGAAACAAACTCATCTACTGTACATTTTGGGTGCATCTTGTAGTAATATCCTGTTGTATTCAAATAAAGTCATCTGCTTGATAGAGCTTGGAGGGCATTATCAAAAGGAATGATGGGTTTGTAAATGAGTATGTATGTATGTATGAGAGGAGAGAGCCCTGAGGGATCCACGAAAGCCTCCATCCTGGTAGTTCATGGAATCTAAAAGAAGGCCATCCGCTCTTCTCTCTGCACAAGGAGACAGTGAGAAAAGAGAGACATTTACAGGCAATATCCAGATGCGCGGCGAAGACACATCTCTTTGTCATTACAGAAAACTTCAGTGTATCAGGCAATATTCCAAACACACCCTTGACATTTCATATCTAGCGCGAGGATCTCAGAACAGACGTATGCGGGAGGAAATATCATGACATCGCACTCTGCCATATTCTCCACCATGCATGGTTGATCCGTGTTAACCGAAGACAATTTGGCTGCCGTAAAATATGCATGTGATAAAGGTCAGAGGTTTGATAGTTAGATATTTGCTTCAAGGGTCACTTCCACAAAGTTCTCTCTGTGATTGGCTCCATCCCACACACTCGTATCCGAATCAATAAGAACAGTTACAACTGATAAAGGAGCTTGACACACTCAGAGGCCATATCACATGACCCCAATCAATAGTCTGGAATGTGTAATTCACCGCTGAACAGCCCACCATGTTTTTCAATGATGTGAGAGATACTAGAGACTGAGATGTATTGTATTTAACCAAGTGGAAGCAGAGGAAAGGAGAGAGAATGAATCATGTTGATAATTAACAATTATTAAATGGTACAAATGATTGCAATTAGTGAAAAATGAATGCACAAGACAAACAAGCTCATCAGCAGGAGCCCCAGTTTTACAGAGGTACACACTGAATCCCAAAGACAGAGCCCTGTGAATTCAGGCTAAAATTTGCATCTTAACAAGACCCTTGATAAACCTGAAGAATAAAAGCGATTTATTTATATGATGATTTTTCAGATTGTATTTACAAATTGTCTTTTGCTGTTATGCATTATGTATGTATACGCTCTCGCTGGGAAGTGGCAAGCTTGTGTTTGTATGATTTTAAATGTTCCTTGACAGTGAACAATGAGGAAAATAACCTTTTCATTACTACATTCTGCTCTAAACTCTTTTGTAATATGTCTAAGGTTATATTTTCTCTTATTAAAGCACATAGAGCACCCATTAATTTTGGTTCATGTTTCTTCAGTTCCCGAGCGCTGCATCTTGCGTTTTTTTTTTTTTTTTTTTAATATAAAGGGGCATTCTTTTATGTCAAAATTAATGCATGTTTTTACAGATTGCTTAGAGTTAATATAAGTTACTTATCTTCCATTGAGTGCCTTACTGTAATCCTGCTGTTTGCTGCGACAAGTCTAAATAATGTTCTTAATCAACTTTATGCAACATATGCTGTCTATTAATTGTATTGACCTGGAACATTATGTTAGTATAGCAGGTGGAGTCAAAGGTGTATATGTGATATACTGTATATTCATGGATTAAAAGAAATTTTACAGTGTTTTAAATTAGAAAATGCTTTTATTTTATTATTTTTTAAAATGACTCTTTCCTCTTTATTATTTTGGATTTGTTTATTTATTTATTATTGCTTACGAGTTGCTTGTATAGTCTATTTGAAGTAAAATTCATGTCACAATCTCTTAAAGACATGCTGTTAACTGATTGTATTTTTGGAAAGTACACTGTACATTTATTGTTAATATTGAATAAACATGTCAATTTTTTTTTTTAAATGTTAGATCTATCAATTCTAACTTAAACATCCATGAATCACCTCATATAAAAAATAATCATTATAAAAATATCACACATTCTCATGAATTATGCTTTAGTGTAAATAAAACCAGTTTTTACACCAAGGATTGTTAAACAACACTTCAGAAAAAAAAAACAGCGTTATGAATTATAGATAAGTGTAAAGAAGTGTACTTACCCCTAAAGTCTGGAAAAGAAGCAAACAGACTTGTGTACATCTCAACAAATATAACATCTGGAATGAAAGCAGTCATGGCCTCACCCTAAAAAAAAAACCTTGATGGGCTTTGAATTATTTATGAGTTTTATTGCAATCTTGTCTTTTGAACGTAATCAAAGCAAGCTGCAATTATCTCCTGGAGAGGACCTTTCAACATAGATTCAGGGCTCTTACTGGGAATTTGCATTTATAATGCTTTTCCCCATGCTTCAGTTGTCCTGAAGAGTAGTGATTAGGTCTTACCTGCCAGATATCCCGGAGCGCAGGGATACAGAAAAATCAAATCAACGCATCAACCAATCATCTAACCAATATCTTTACTGGACGTCTGCTGTGAACAACTTAACAGAGAGCAAAATCAGATTTTGTGTTGAAACATTTACTCAGAAAATGATTTATGTTGCTTTCTCCATCGCTTTATGCCTTATTTATGGCACAGTAGGAATATGCAAAAAAAAGGGGGATTGAGAGTGGAAATGGAATCAGGACATGCCCCAAATCAGACTCAAACCTTGGTTCTTTTGAATCAGCTCTTATGTGTCACTAGCAAGTGCACTATTTGGTTGCAACTTTTGTTTCATGCAGTGCATTTAATGAATGATCATAAATATGAATAATTTCCATTGGTATTATTGCAGCATTGTTGAAACCAGACAAGTAATTTCCACTTCACATGAGTAAATATTGAAATACGGTGACCATACGTCCTCATTTTCCCAGGATGGACTTTGTTTTCTGTTGACATGCTCTCTACCGTTCTCATATTTTATATGTATGCATATTTGTATTGCTTTGACTGTTCGATTGGTCAGTTACTTAAATGCCTGCACACTATTGTTTAAACTGCTTTTAGTCATTAACTCTGGCATATAGGCAATTTAGAAATCCTTATGGAGAATTCCATATACAAGTTGAGGATGTATGGTCAACCTAATTGAAATGAAGTGCTCTTTTTGATGAGAAAAGGATTTAGAAGAGTGTCTGTTGTGCTGAACGCTTGAGTTTTACCTTTGTTGTGAAGAGTGGAGCTTGTATCTGAGATTGAATGTGTGTTGCATGCTGTTTTACTCAAAATGGAATTATTGTTGAAATGCCAGAATGACCAGTTTTTTTTGCAGGTAATAATGCAGGTATTTAAACTGTGTAATGTATCTGCAACATTCCAATATTTGGAAATGTTTGAAAGTCTGAATTCTGTTTATTTTTAAGTTTATTAAATTTATTTTAATATCAAGGCAAGAAACAACACGTGAACACTGTGCATTAATAAAAAAAAAGAAGGAAACAGCACTGTACAGAAAAAAAGGAATGGTCACACTTGACAGTACTTTTTCATACTGGAATATGAAATTTTGCTGCGCTTGGGGAATAATTCAGAAACTTCTCAGACAGATAAATATTTTTTCATAACCAGCGAAGTCATTTCTAATGCCTTTTTCTCCCCATGAGGGCAGTCAGTCTGTCTAAGGGTGTTAAACAGAGTTTGCACCTCGCTGGTGCTAAACAACGAAACATAATGGGAAATCACACTGTCTCTGAGAGATTTCTCAAGCCTCTGAGATAAGCCTCCTCCATAACAACAGATGCCGTCCAATTGTTCTTAAGTTATTACACAGAGCCTTGGAGCTCATTATTATAACAACAAATTGTCTGTGCCAAATGTCATTATGTATGGCATTATTGCTAGTTGAAATAGTCAATTCTTGCTTGTTTCCAGTCAAGTTCTTGTCAGTAGTGAAATCATGGCTTCTTTAATCACATGTATTATTTCTTCCTCAGCATGTAGGTACATTTATGAAATCTGTCAAAATATCATGCAAAAAAAATTGACGTGCTTTGTTCTCTTGGTATATCGGCATCAGCAGCTTGAGCTGTAATTTAGAATATATTTGTATTAGTTCCAGTAGATAAAAACATCTAATTGGATTATCATTACCTAAACGTCTCTCTTTAACAAAGTTAGCCATCAAATGCAGTTTAATTACCTCAAAAGCAAACACTAAGAGGGCTGACTTGCAGCAACGTGATCAGAATGGTTAGCGTAGGCTAGCCGGTGTGTAACAGCGGAGACGTGAATGACACAACTGACTTCAATGTTTTATGGATGAGTTCCTCTAGGCTCCTAGGGAATATCTGTCTAAGCACAGCTCCTCAAGGATTGAATTAGTCTTTTGATCTACTAATTGATTTGGAAAGCTAAGAAAAAGAAACACTGGAGTTTTCAACTAGCAAGCATGTAAGAAATAAATCACTTTTGGCTGCTGGCTGTAAGAAGCTGTGGGGAAAATGCAATTCTTTTCACCTGTTTTTCAAACTGGTGTATGGATATTTCACATCCTCATTCATTATGATGAATATTCAGAGTTTGTCATGATGATGTATGAATGTAATTTCCAGCGTTCAATTTGGAAATGTTGTATATTTGAGTTATGTACTGTTTGCTTACAATGTTTGGAATAACAAAACACAGTCTAGCCTTACTCTTAAAGGAATAATTCACCCAAAAATGAAAATTTGCTGAAAATGTACTCACCCTCAGGCCATCGAAGATGTAGATGAGTTTCTTCATCAAAACAGATTTGGAGAAATTTTGCATTAGATCATTTTCTCACCAATGGATCCTCTACACTGAACGGGTGCCGTCAGAATGAGAGTCAAAACAGCTGATAAAAACATCACAATTATCCACACAAGCCATCTATTCCATCAAATGCTTTAGTTCATAATAACTAACTTTAGTCCATAATAATGCTTCCTCCAGAGAAAAAGGCCATCCCCTGTTGTCCTTGTTTACAACTGTTTTGGACTGTTTGCACTTGTAAACGGTGCTTGATCTGTGCATATTTCTCTCCTGATTCAGACGAGACAACTTTATTTTTAACTTTTATTTTTATTTATGAACTATTCAAGATACTGCTATCTCCATGTGTCACTCTCAGTGTGCACAGGTCCATATTGAGCAATATTAATCATTTTACAGGGCAGACTTTAGAAATTTGCATGCAAGTGATGGCATATTGAAATGTGGATGGATGGAGCAGGTGAGTGTGTGATGATGACACAAAGCCCTAAGAGAACCAGAAGTGATTAATGAGGACTGAGCACAACCCACACCAATCTTACACACCACACAGGCCAGAAAACTGGGTCAGACTCAAATGTTCATATAATACTGGTTTGGAACAGAAGTTGAGTAGAATACTTAAAGGGACATTTCACCGAAAATGATTATTCTTTCATCATACTCACCCTCGTGTCATTCAATATTGTAAGCATTCATTCTAAAGCATAAGGAGTGCTTAGCTTGTCTGTAAGTTCTGTGTAAAACTGCTCTATTTTTTGCATTTTCGCTGTAAAGCTGCTTTGGTTTTCTCTGTAAAGCTGCTTTGATTACTGTGTAAAGCTGCTTTGGAACAATATATCGTGTAAAGCAAAATGCAGACCAAACAAAGTAAATTAACCCTTGTGTTGTGCTAAAAATCCTAATTTGGTGTTCCTGATCAAAAATGACCAGACTTATAAATCTTTATGCCGTATTATGACCAAATATTGGATTGAGTCTTTTGTCAACATGTTTTCTTTCAAATTAGCAGATGTTTTGTATTTCATTTTAGAACTTATTGGTCATGGGCCTCACTGACATGAGCTTATGCAGTTTTAGAGTGAAAAATAAAACCACTATTTGTGGACATATTGCCAATGTTCACTCAAAAACTAAGGTGCAAAAGCTCAGATTAGTAAAACCTATGATATCTCAGTTTCAAAAGCAATTTTTGTAGGCCAGAACACCAAAATCAAGGTAACAAGGTGGGGAAAAATACCAAACAGTACAAAAATTCTCAATTTTTTTGTTACACCCTGTGTGAGCAAAGTCAGTTGTGCCAATGTGATAACATTTTTGGAAGATCACAGGAACACAACACGAGGGCTACAGTTTTCAGCTATAATCTATAATTTAGTTATAGACTTATGTACTCATCCTTATGTACACAAATCATACAACCTCTCTGGAAGGACATCCCAAAAAAAAACAGTGCTATCAGGAGCAGAATGACCTGGTCGAATCAAAGCTGCGCCACACACTGCATATTTCATGCATTAAGCACAAATTGCTAATTTTGGATGTCTCAGCTCAGTGAGTTCATGGTTTTGAAACTGTATTTAAATTCTGA
>JAFVLL020018948.1:0-35052 GCA_021397915.2 Tor tambroides
TGTTCACTACTGTGTGTGTGCACTTGGATGGGTTAAATGCAGAGCACAAATTCCGAGTATGGGTCACCATACTTGGCCACACACCACTTCCCTTTTTTTTGAAAAAGGAGATTTATGCATCATCTGAAGGATGAATAAATAAGCTTTCCATTGATGTATGGTTTGTTAGGATAGGACATTATCCTATTTGGCTGAGATACAACTATTTGAAAATCTGGAATCTGAGGGTGAAAAACAAAAATACAAATATTGAGAAAATTGCCTTTAAAGTTGCCCAAATGAAGTCTTTAGCAATGCATGTTACTAATCAAAAATTAAGTTTTGATATATTTACAGTAGGAAATTTACAAAATATCTTCATGGAACATGACCTTTACTTAATATCCTAATGATTTTTGGCATAAAAGAAAAATTGAAAATTTTGACCCATACAATGTATTGTTAATTGGCTATTGCTACAAATATACCCGTGCCACTTATGACTGATGTTGTGGTCCAGGGTCACACATTAGAATGATTTCTGAAATATCATGTGACACTGAAGACTGGAGTAATGATGCTGAAAATTCAGCTTTGCATCGAAGCAATAAATTACATTTTTTTAAAAATTCAAATAGAAAGCAGTTATATATATTCCACAATATTACTGTACTTACTGTACTTTTTTCGAAATGCAGCTTTGGTGAGCAACAATCAGAAAAGATGGCAAGAAAGATCATTTCAAAACAAAGAGAAGCATGTTGAAAACATGGCTAAACTACCCAAATAACATCTGTCACTGTCTCTTATCAGTGTTCATTTACCCCTAATATAAATGCGTGTACATGACGCCTTCCATCTCATGCTTCACCAGCAATATTTTATACAAATAATCTGAACTAATATGACTGACTCTGGTCGTGTGGTACTAAATAAACACTCTCTATTCTCTCTAAATACTACCAGCTTGCTGCATCTTGTTACTAAAGAAAGAGTTTAAAAGGCTTCTGACACATACCTCATAGCTAACATGCAATGAAGGTCTGAATGTTCTGCAGTGTGAACTCAGCTGTAGGGTTTCCAGCTGCAGTGGAGTCAAACACATTTTGATGATTCAGTGAGATCTTGTTCTCTCACACACTCAGCCGCTCACACTTTATTGCCCTCCATATGAAAACAAGAGCCAGGTTGATAAAAACGCATAATCAAATAAAGCAGGTTCCGATCAAACGAAACATTTGGAGTGACCCGTCATAGACAAACATTCAGCTTCAAAACACACAAAAACAGACGACAGGCTTTTAGCAGCATGTGGCTATTATTTAACAAAAGACTTTTAGTTAAAATTTTTAAAAGCATTGATGTTTAATAAAACATAGGCCTTACAGTGAACGAACGGACAGACAGGGACGGACGGACGGACGGACGGACGGACGGACGGACGGACAGACAGACAGACAGACAGACAGACGGACAGATAGATAGATAGATACACGCTGTGCAGAGTTTGGTGAATGTTGGTATATGAGTTAAAGTGAGAAAGATATTTTTTTAAAAAGTTTTTAAAAATCCCCTTACTCCAGTTTGTACAATAACAGTGTACTGTTCAGACACACACCCGCCTGAACTCCACCCAACAGAGCAACTCCTAACACATACTAATATCCCTCATGGCAGTGCCAATGTCACGAAACAATCTGTTTCTAATAAGACATATCATTTGTGTCTCTCTGTGTTTCCAGCATGTGTATTCTCTTCTCCTCTTCTGCTCTTCCTCCAGGGACTAATGGCTCATGCTGCTTCTCACTTGGTCTGCTGTTTACTGTCTTGATTACTCCATCTCAACCAGTTTGGGTGTTGCTGTTTGTTTTCCCAACTGTATCTATGCCTGCAGCGCTGAGAATTGAGTAGGAAGAGGAACACATAAATCATGAATGATGAGTAATCATACTGCACCGTCTGACAGGGAATGCCCAGACAGACTCACGCTTTTTGGGTTATGTTGGGATTGTAGACGCAATCCGTACAAAAACACTTAACCAGAACAAATGAAACTCTAGGGTGCATGTGATGTTCAGAAATGTGCAACACCCTCAGTGTGCTTAACTTCTCTTTGCACGTCCTCTCAAACAGTGAGTGATCGCCTTTGGAGCTAAAGTGTGCTTCATTAAGTATTATGTTAAAGGTACCAAACAATGAAAATTGAACAAAAGAACTCACGTGGAACAATCTCATTTCAGTTCAAAAGCATCTAGTTGATTAGATCTTCAAAACTTAGTCAAACAAAATCATACGGAGACAAATATAGCAATTTTGAATTGATTAACAAGTAACACTTTACAATAAGGTCTCATTTGTTAATGCTTTTGCTAACAAACTAACAACAAGCAATAATTTTCATATTTATTATTTTATTTCATTATTAATTATTCATTTATTATATATGTATTATTTTAATAATAAATAGTAATAGTGATAGACTAAGAGCTGCGGTTCCTGCAAAATATTTCTGCTCAAAATTCAGAACCTGAATCTCATTTTACTCAAATAACAGTTACAGAATCTCAGGTAATCCACACAAATTCACTTTCATTATCCAGACAACTCATTCATCGTATCCCGTGACAAAGGGGTGCAGGGGTCAAAGCTTGTGTACCGTCATAATCCCTACATGACGTCTCAAGTTCATATATAGCACACATAATAGATGAGAGAGAGAGATGAAACACTGTAAGATCACATTCTCTTAAAGCTAAAACCACATACAATATTCAAAACAAATTTCCTGTTAAGGCAGACATCACCAAGCCCATTCAAAAACACCACGTTTATCCATGATATATTTTTCTTTCTTTTTTTTTAATTTTTTTTTTTTTTTTTTTTTTTCTTACATTCATTTTTTTTCAGTTGACATTAATTTTTCATGCTTTCAGCTATCAATGAGACTGCAATACTCTGTGCTCTGTTTAAGAAATCCACTCCAGAGAAATGCAGAAAAGCCTGCATATCCCATCTGGATGTGTTCATAACTAAACATCTAATATGATGCAAGCTCTGGTGTTTTTTGTCAGCAAGTCAGGTACATGTCTTCACATCACAAAACGTGTCTCCTGAGGTAAATGATCCCGCTGTGTGAGAGAGACTAACTCCTCATGAACTCTGAAATGAGACGAATGTCAAGCACAGGCTTAGAAACATCTGGAATAGAAGCTCAGCTGTGTGACTGCAGAGACCTACCAAAACAACCATGACTTATGTGCACACTGTAATTGCCATATTCATGTATGACGAAAAGATTTAAATTTGTGTGATATACATAAATATTTGTTGAAAAAAATAGGGCTACAGAGCTATAATAAAGCTATAGACTTTTAATGAAATTCTACTCAATATATATTTCAATATTTATGCATTTGTTCTAAATCCAAATAGCCATTGTTGCCAAGAAGATAAAATATTTAGTAATTATTTTATGCTTTTAGTGACATTTTAATGAATTACCAATGTAGGAATAACACATCTGAGTAATGATGCATAATGAATCAGACTTTTGAATCGATTCGTTAAAATGGACAGTTTGCACTGATTCACAAAAATGAATCAAATTAATTTACTTTAAATGCAAATAAAACTAGTCTAACTATATGGTCTCAGTTGTCCAAATAAAAGTGTATTAAAGTCATTGTGATATTCAGGACACTGCTTTGTGAAAACAGTGTGTGACCTACGACGTTTAATCAAACATTGCCCTTAGTCAAGTAATCAAGACTCTGGGTTCATATGCTTTGAATCATAACATAATATTCTCACTCCTCTACTTCCCTGCTGAATGGCCACTATCATCACCTCTCAGCTTCAATCTTGTTCAATTTCACTCTATAAATCTCTGGAAATCGTATTCCTGTCCCAAAGAGCGAAGGGAGTTCACTTCCTTCAAGAGACGTCTCACTCGTCAACAGTATTTAACATCAAATGCTTCAATCTGTCATTGACTTCACAATCTGTTTACCTTCCATAATTAGAGTCACAAAGGCTTGTTGTTGTGCAGGATCAGAACATCAGAAGAGACCTGGATGTGAGCGGCTCAATTATAGTCGATGGGCACACCCTAAAATCAAGAAGCCCGTGTGAAGGCATTGTTTTCAGCAGAAGAAGGCTGGAGCCGCTCCGCAGTGCTGAGGATGTGCAAAACCTGAGAAATACAGACGAGAATCAAAGGCTGGGAGCTGAGCCAGAGAGGAGGGACTCAAGAGTGAACAAGAGGAAAGCAGTGGAGTCTCAGGGACGAAGCTAATGGCCAAAACCCTTTCGCTTTGCCCTCTCCGTCTGGGAGTAGTAGAAAACCTTTAGAACATCTTGAAGAACATCCTGGCAACCACCCAGTACATGCTAGTAATTGGAGCAGCAAGTTTTGTGCAGGCAAACACCACTCACATTTTTCATAAAGTGTAAGTCATTATTATTTTGGACTGCACTCAAGAGAAATAAACGTTTTAAAATATAATGACTATGTCCCAAAAAGTAGAGGGGGTCAATTTAGTAGTTTCTGAAAGTGGGGGTCATGTCCTTCATAGTATATAATGGCTGCTACGCCCTGCCAAGCTCATCTCCATGCCAAACCCAGAGTCTAGCAGCACCCCACAGCGCTATACAACCACTTTACCCAAAACTTCTCTATTACATACCAGACATAAATCATCCTTAATGACAAACTAGTCTCTCTGAATTAAGTCCACAGAATGGGAGACAGACCATTGGATATGAAATGATGCTGAAAGGCCCTGCCAGGGTGTAGCTTGCAACCCTTCTGTGCTTGCATATGAAGCGATGGACTGCGTTGTAGCGGCATAAGCTGACTAGGGGTAAGAAACGGCAAACCACTTCTAAAATAAAACTTGCTGCAGGACCATATCCAAATGAGGCATGACACTCCGCGGCTTATTGCATGGCCACAGGCTCGTATAGCAGCAAGATAAAAACACAGCTAGAAAATACTCAGCATGTGTTCAGAATTAACAAAGCCACAGTAAAAATGGGTCACAGAGTAAGACTAGTTGGTATAGAAATGTGTCAACCGGTAGAGAATTTGCTAAATACCAACACTGAGCTCCACAGGAATCATCCTGTAATCATTACAAAGCCTAATGCGAGAATTAAGAATGGCAAAACCTATAGATTGTAAGTAAATCTTTATCAAATGCCTAAAGTCTCTGTTGCACAGCATCACTACCCTTACCTGGTACCGGAGAGTTTGTAGAACGAAATTAACTGATGATAAAAGTCCTATTCCTTAATTTCCGAATGCGTGGCAGTGTATTTTGGTACTAAACAACCGCTTTAGCTGTGCCGTAAAATGTTATGGGGAAGAGAGTGTGTGTACAGGAGATCCTGCTGCTCAGAAGCCCAGAACACACACGCTTCCTGCCAACCACACCTTAATCAGACTTGAAACTTCATGAGCACAAACGCTTTTAGCAGATAATATATACATACACTTATATATAATCTCTACTCTGAAGCTTTATGTATATATATATATACATACCATTTCCAGGGCAGTTTTTTTATCAATGTAGAATTTCTATAATTCTGTTTAATCATGATAATGTAACAGATGTAACAGTGTTAAAAAAGATGTGCTGCCCCGCTCTTTATTAACTGTAAGCCGTTCTATTCACCGCGGGAGTTCCACTCGTTCATTCTCGTGAGTGTTTACATTCCTCCGCAAGCGCAAGTGAACTCAGCTTTACAGAAACTCGCTGATCAGATCACAGAGACAGAACAACACCCGGACTCTGTTGTAATCATTCTTGGGGACTTTAATAAAGCAAATCTCTCACGTGAACTGCCAAAATACAGTCAGCATGTTACATGTCCCACCAGAGACAGTAATATACTGGACCATTGTTACACCACAATAAAGAATGCATACCACTCTGTCCCATGGGCAGCTTTGGGGCTCTCTGATCACTGCCTGGTTCATCTTATACCAACCTACAGGCAAAAACTTAAATATGCTAAACCTGTAGTAAAGACTGTAAAGAGATGGACCAATGAAACAGAGCGGGTTTTACAAGCCTGTTTCCACCTTACTGATTGGAGTGTTTTTGAAGCTGCTGACACCGATCTGGATGAGCTCGCAGAGACTGTAACTTCATATATTAGTTTCTGTGAGGATATATGCATTCCCACCAGGACTTATTTAACATTCAACAATGATAAGCCATGGTTTACAGCAAAACTCAGACACCTTCGTCAGGCCAAAGAGGATGCCTACAGAAATGGGGACAGAGTCTTGTACAATCAGGCCAGGAACACACTGAATAAGGAGATTAGAGTGGCTAAAAGAAGCTACGCTAAAAAGCTGGAAGATCAGTTCACTTCCAATGACTCAGCTTCAGTGTGGAAAGGCCTGAAAGCCATCACCAACTACAAGACACCATCCCCCAGCACTGAGGTGAATCAACAACTTGCTGAAGATCTGAATGAGTTTTATTGTAGATTTGAAACCCCTCGGTCTGACCATCTCCTTACACAACCGTTAACACCTCCAGCAACCCCCCTCCCCCACCCCCACCCCCCTCCTGCACTTCAGATCAAATGATGTGCGCCAGGTCTTCAGGAAGAACAAAAGAAGAAAGGCACCAGGCCCAGATGGTGTGACACCAGCCTGCCTGAAAACCTGTGCTGACCAGCTGGCCCCCATCTTTTCACAGATCTTCAATAGATCTCTGGCATTGTGTGAAGTCCCTTCCTGCTTCAAACGCTCCACCATCATCCCCGTCCCAAAGAAACCCAAGATTACAAGACTTAACGACTACAGACCTGTGGCTCTAACATCTGTCATCATGAAGTCATTTATGGTTCTGGCTTATCTGAAGGACATCACTGGACCCTTACTGGACCCCCTGCAGTTTGCTTATCGAGCAAACAGGTCCATGGATGATGCAGTCAACATGGGACTGCATTTCATCCTGCAACACCTGGACAAATCAGGGACTTATGTGAGGATCCTGTTTGTGGACTTCAGTTTGACCTTCAACACCATCATCCCGACACTCCTCCAGACCAAACTAACCCAGCTCTTGGTCCCTAGCTCTATCTGTCAGTGGATCACCAGCTTTCTGACAGATAGGCAACAGCTAGTGAGACTGGGGAAATTCATGTCAAACAGCCGCTCCACCAACACTGGTGCCCCTCAAGGTTGCGTCCTCTCCTCACTGCTCTTCTCCCAGTACACCAATGACTACACCTCTAAAGACCCCTCTGTCAAGCTCCTGAAATTCACAGATGGCACTACACTTATCGGCCTCATTCAGGATGGTGATGAGTCTGCTTACAGACAGGAGGTTGAGCAGCTGGCTGTCTGGTGTAGTCACAACAACCTGGAGCTCAACACGCTCAAAACAGTGGAGATGATGATGGACTTCAGGAGAAACCCCCCTGCTCTCCTCCCACTCAACATCATGGAAAGCACTGTGGCTGCAGTGAAGACATTCAAGTTCCTGGGATCCATCATCTCCCAGGACCTGAATTGGGACACTCACATCGACTGAAAAAAAAAAAATAAAAAAATAAAAAAGCCCAACAAAGGTTGTACTTCCTTCGCCAGCTGAGGAAGTTTAACCTGCCACAGGAGCTGCTGAAACAGTTCTACTTAGCCGTCATCGAGTCTGTTCTGTGCACTTCAATAACGGTCTGGTTTGGTTCAGCTACAAAATCAGGCATCAGAAAACTACAGAGAACGGTTCAGACTGCTGAACGGATTATTGGTGCCCCTCTGCCCACCCTTCAGGAACTGTATACATCCAGAGTGAAGAAAAGGGCTCAGAAAATCACTCTGGATCCCTCACATCCAGGTCATCCCCTTTTTAAACTTTTGCCATCTGGCCGGCGCTACAGAGCCCCAAATACCAGAACAGTCAGGCAAAAGAACAGTTTCTTCCCCGCAGGCAATCCACCTTATGAACAGTTAAATGTTCCCTCCCAATTATGCAATAACAATGTGCAATAACCTCATATTTATTTTCTACCACTTCCATCATACTACATCCCTGCATCTCTTTCTATTCCATTCTATCATCTATAGCACAACTGTAGATACAATTTATTTATTTTTCAATTTTTTTTGTTGCGTGTATTTATATTTATGTGTGTATTTTTTATTCTCATCTTATTTTTATTGTCTGTGTGTCGTTGTTGTCTCTGTGAACTGGAAGCTTATGACACTAAAACAAATTCCTTGTATGCGCAAGCATACTTGGCAATAAAACTCTTTCTGATTCTGATTATGAAATGATTAATGATTATGATTATGATAATGTAATATTGTAATCACAGACACTTGTAGGAGTGGCCTCGTTTTAACTTAAGCTGGTAATAACATCCTAACTGTTCTGTTTTCGGTTAATTGTGCTGAAAAAACCAATCACTAGCTTTGTTATAATGGATGCCCCAGCTGAAAGCCACAGAACAATGGATAGCTGTGAGCAAGGAAAGAGATGATGGGAAATCATTGTGGTCCGTGCACTTTGTTTAAACATATCAAGGACACGAGTCACAAACATGGCAATGCACCTGCTAAATAAGCGAGAGGAACTCATCCATGCACATGTGCAGCTCAGTCAGGAACCATATGGGCTTCACACCAGTGTTCAACGGAAGGGGTGGAGCGCCGCTTTTCCTGTTCAAGGGGAAAACACCCCAGACCAGCTCCCCACGACCAAACCCATGACTGAGTCACCCAGTGTACTTCTTGGCTAGCAGGGGACGCAGATTTTGGAAGAGGACCCATCATTGTTCTGTCCGCACTTAGTTCCTCTATTTGTCCTCAATTGAGACCTTTACATCTTTAAAAGTTCCGTAGGGTCAGCACAGTGAGAACTAGAAGTCGTTTGAGGTGGAAAAACATGCTCCCGAGCAGCCAAATCCAGGAAGCCATTGGCTCCTATCAAAACTCCAGCCTGTCTGACCAATTCAGGAGCAAAATTGCACTCCTCGAGTGGCTAAAAAAATAAACACGGTAAGGTTATAAGTCTCTTGCTAGCAGCCGGTCAGTCCTCCAGCTGAAACCAAGAAACATTGAGCTGAGGAAATGAGGTGAAGCGTCGTAAAAGACAATGCTCTGTGAGTCTCACGCCAGGACTAACAATGTGCTATGATCTTAAATGGTTTTTTAAAAAAGCGGGAAATAAAAAGAACGCTTAGCTGTTTAAGAAAAAGGTGATTTATGGTGGTCAGAGTTAGTTCATTTTCTCACATTGACTCCCTGGGAGCTGTACTAAGCATTAGTCAACGCTGTTCCCTTCCAGCACAGTTCTTAACCCAAAACCCAACACACAAGTCAAACACATTATCTGCACAAAAGCAGACACAAACGCTTGGCCAATGCATCTTAACGCTCATTTTAGCACTACTGTTGTGCTAACAACCTCAATACTCAAGGAGGGTTTGTCAAACGCCAAAGTACCATCAAAAGTTGCAAGAAAAAGGATGTATAAGTTAGTAAATTCGAGGGTGCACTTACTTTTTCCAGCATGATTACTCTTATTAGTTTAATCAGATTGTATTTGTCTATAATTGTGACTTAGATGAAGATCAGACTGCATTTTATGAGTAATCAGTGGGAATCAATTTAATTCCAAAGGGTTCACAAACTTTTGCTTGCATTTGTAGACATATACATGTCAACTGCTCACCACGATTCCCTTCAAAATGCTACTCCACAATAAAAGTAGCTGATCTGAAAGATACATCTGACTGTATATTCTTAAAAACAAAGGTTTCAAAAGGTTCCAATATGGTTTTTCGCAACTATGGCATAGAAGAACATTTTTGGATTTCCCAAAAGAACCTTTCAGTGAACAGTTAAGAACCACTTTTCTTAGCGTGAAGAACATTTTCATAATCTAAAGAACCTTTTTCCACTATAAAGAACCTTTTGTTGAATGGAAAGATTCCATGGATGTTCAAGGTTCTACATGGAACCATAGTTGGTAATAAAGAACCTTTACTTTTTAAAATGGCCAACTGCCTGTCCACATATGTTACTAACATGAAGCCATGATTTAACTACGTGTGTTCAAAGACATTCAGAGTAAGTAGGAGGGAATGACATTTCAGATTCTATATATAGTATACAAGGGATCTGGAAAAACCAGCTGGAACACAAACAACGACATCAGAGCATAGACATTCTATAGCAATCACATATTACCAAATACGGACGTATAGTTCAATAGACCAAAATGACTAATGGCTTTATCTCCTGGTCGGTACAAAGGCAATCTAGCTTATTTGCAGCTATAGCTCCATAGCTTAAGTAGGAAGTTTTTCTTACACATAGTGATCATATTTCTCATTGCCAACGTAAACAAGCATTTCAGGGGCCCAAGTTAAAGCTGATGTGTATATTTTTCTGATGAATGCTTTCTCCTATTTGAATCTTTTCAAAAATCATTCTCGTTCACTTCCATGCAATGGCAAGTCTCTCTCATTTGAATCACATGACTGCTTTTCTACCTTCAAAGACTGACTACAGCACAAGCAAATTGCATTCGATCGGGTTGTGACCTAATTAACAAATATGCCCCTTCATGAGTCCATTTGTATGAGTCTGAACGAGAAGCTTGCAAGGCTTATCTAATAAATGAATAGGCCTAAATCTTGTTGGAGAAGTAATTCAAAAGATAAGAATAAAGTTTAGCGAATGATTTATTGACTCATTCATAACACACGAAACCTAAAGACAAGATAATTAAATAATTAACGTGAACTGATTCAAAAGATTTGAGTCACTGAACAAAGTTGACTGAATTATTGACTCACTCAACACAAGAAACCTGCAGAAAAGGTAGCCAGGCGAATCAATGAACAAATCTTATTAATAAAATGATTCAAAATATTTAACTCACTGAATGGTGAGTGAATGGTTTGAGTCATTCGTAACATGCAAAAAAAAAAAAACTGAGGAGAAGGTGATTCAACAAATCAATCAACAAATCTTATTAGTGAACTGATTCAAAAGATTCAACTCACTGAAATGCAAAAACCTACAGAAAAGGTAACCAAAATGAGTAAATGAATACATCTTTTTGGTTAACTGATTCAAAATATTTGAGTCACTGAACAAAGACTCATTTGTACCAAAAAAAACTAATAAACAAATCAATGAACAATGTGAACTGATCTAAAAGACTCAACTCTGAAACAGATAAAAACTTCAGAAAGGGTAACTAAATTACAAACAAACAAACAAATATTTTTGATGAACTGATTGAAGATTTGAGACACTGAATAAAGCTCAGTGATTGATTCAATGCCTCACTGAGATGAATCAAAATATTTTTGCAATTCCCATTAGTGACACCAATTATACACAGCAATCAAACATTTCACCTTGAAGAAACGTGTCAGACTACACAATAAAGCCACATCTGACATCTTTGACTAAATGTTTTCTCACACCTTTTAATTCACACTGATTTCCTCTGGCATTTCCAGTAATTGCCCTCTTCAGCATGCTGACTCTCCCCGCAGTGAAATGGCACCGTACACACGTGCTCGCCGCCGGCATCTCACATTAGCTCTCTACAGCTCATGGCTGGCCTTTGAGTCTAATGATTCATTTACTCTCCCACTTAACCTCACTTGCCTATATTTACAATCACCCAGAGACTGTAACTTCATTTTCCAGCCTTTGGAATTCAAATCAAGTCCAGTCTCGTGGACGTGCCTAAACTCGTCCAAGCCCGTGTGCAATGAACCCACTGTGAACCGCTGCAGTCATTTCCGACCCCTTGTGAAACCAGGCTAAGCTGTCGACAGAAATGAGCAATCGTAATGAGAGAAGAGGAGACGTTGGAGAAGGTGAATTTGTTGTGATTGGAGCTGACTTGCACAACCTTCTGTTATCTAAGACACATTTATGATGCGAGTCATTCTCCAGGCTGAAATTTGTCCCAGCTCTCTTAGCTGCCAAAAGACCTACTTTTCTACTTTTCCAGTAAAAATATCGAAAAATCCTTCAAACAGATGAGAAGCAAGACAGAATAAGACTGTATTGTGTGTGTATGAGTGTATTTTGTCTTACTGCAACTGTCAGATATTGTATTTTAAGTTAAAAACAAGTGTAAAAAAAAGCTATGAAAATAAGTCCTAATATTCTAAGCAATGTTTTTTCTCAAGTACTTTTATCTTGATTGATGGCATTTTAGATGTTTTTACTAGAAAACAAGACAAAAAAATTAAACCTAAACTAAATATCAATGTTTCTAGTCAACATTCTAGTCCTTATGTGTATTTTAGGTGAAGGATTCTTTAGCATGTGTCTGTTAGCAATGTCATATTTGTGTTCATGTGCCATTTGTCTCATTTCTTCCAACATTTCTCAGAGCAGAGCCAGTTATCCGCCAAGTCTGGACAGTGCAAATGGTCTGAGCATTTGTTTTTTGTGGCAGAGCTTAGACAGCAGCCACATCTTATCTAAATATGGATGTGGAGATTTATGGAATAGCATGTCGGTGTGGAAAATGTCCATCTGACAAGGGCTTGAATTATATAAATTGCCTGGATTTGTATTGAGATGTCAACATGAAATTAAAATTGACCCTATACATTTTTATAATGCACAATCCTAGACTTACTGTGACAATTTGCTGTACTTTATTTTTTTAAAAAGTTAATACAAGTACAATCTTTAATCATAAAAATAACGTTCTTTTACTATTACTCAAGGATCTAACGAGGATGAACATTGTGAGCTTAAAAGAACACTCCACTTTTTTGGAAGTAGGCTCATTTTACAACTCCTCAAGAGTTAAACAGTTGAGTTTTACCGTTTTTGAATCCATTCAGCCGATCTCCGTGTCTGGCGGTAGCACTTTTAGCGTAGCTTAGCATAGATCTTTGAATCGGATTTGACCATTAGCATCGCGCTCAAAAATGACCAAAGAGTCTTGATATTTTTCCTATTTAAAGCTTGACTCTTCTGTATTTACATCGTGTACTAAGACTGACGGAAAATGAAAAGCTGCGATTTTATAGTCAGATATGGCTAGGAACTATACTCTCATTCCGGCGTAATAATCAAGGAAATTTGCTGCCGTACCATGGGTGCACCAGGCGCAATGATATTACGCAGCGCCTGAAAGTAGTCCCCAGCTGTATCATAACTAGTTACCTAGCTGGGGACTACTTTCAGGCGCTGCGTAATATCACTGCGCCTGGTGCACCCATGGTACGGCAGCAAATTTCCTTGATTATTACGCCGGAATGAGAGTATAGTTCCTAATAACCTAATAAAATTAAATAAAATAACATTTACAATTAAAACATTTACAATTTAAAAAAAGAGTAAACATTTTTTATTTATTGTTTCAGAAGAGAGGTTTCTTTACTTTCTTTACTTTTTCAGAAGAGAGGTTTCTTTTTGCAGTTCATACAGCTTTTCCCATTGACTTTTAAGTAATTTCTGTAATAAAAACGGGAGGAATCCAAAGGCCAGCTCTGCATCACTCATTGTCATTTTCATCTTTTATCTAAAGACAGGAAACGAATTGCATCCATTCTTGGATGATTTGGTCGGAAATTCCTCAGTGATTCTGGCGAGGGAAGTTGTTACACGTCTCTAAACATATCTGGAGCATTTTTTGAGCCTTAATCACAGTTTAATCAAGGGAGATTCAGGGTGTCATAGCTGTCCTCCCAAATTAGACACAATCTATCAAACAAAAAGCCCCGTCCTGCTGCTTTTTTTGCTTTTTTCCTTGATGATCTCAAAGAGAACACATCCCTGCAAGACATCCTGTCGTTTCTACAAACCACACAGCAAAATGCTCAAGTGTTGCTGAATGCCAGTGTACACTGATCTGCAAAGCAAACTCAAAGCTCCAAAAAAAACACGCACCCCTTCGTACCTCTGGAATTTCCTGTGGGTGCAAAAAAGTGCCACAGCAGTAGGTAGGCCTAGCTGCCCGACACAAACACATTACCAATATACACAATAATAGCTGCCATATGGAGCTCAGAGATGATGGAGAGGAGTAATCAGCGGCTCTGTTCCAAAAACCTAGTGAGCTGCCTACGTAGGCTACATTTTAAGAAACCTCTTAAACATAATCGTTCTAAAAGTGTTTTTTTTTGTTTTGTTTTCCCATTGATTCCATAGAGGAACGATTTTGGGTTCTCTAAAGAACCTTTCAGTGAACAGTTCTTGAAAGAATACTTTTTTTCTTAGTGTGCAGAATCTTTTTTTCACTCTCAAAACACCCTTCAAAACGGGACTATCATACAGGAAAGGTTGAGGGGCTTAATTTTGGGGAGGTTATTCTAGAACAAGGAATGAGTTGGCCAAGCCAAACATGTCCTGGGACAGCATGCGGTTGTTTTTTTTAGATTCCAGAGTACACCAATACCCTTCCTCTACCAGAGGGGCTTGTCCACTATCAAGGAAAAAAAAATGTCCTCTGTGATAAGATTTGTTTGGTTTCCAGACAGAAATGTGATGGTGGATTTGACAAAAGGAGCCTAACCTGTACAAGCAGACGCAACCATTTAGGGAAGTTCTGAAGGCTCACAACCTTGTTCTCAGTCTCTCACAACACAATTTCAGTTACAGACATTCATTTTTATGCAAAACCTGTTAAAAAGAAACTTTTTCAAGTATCTAATATAACAAACTAAGCATGCTTTGTTTCTTACCTTAACCTCACACTT
This sequence comes from Tor tambroides, assembly GCA_021397915.2. Taxonomy (NCBI): domain Eukaryota; kingdom Metazoa; phylum Chordata; class Actinopteri; order Cypriniformes; family Cyprinidae; genus Tor; species Tor tambroides. The sequence continues at coordinate 14,695 of JAFVLL020018948.1, forward strand.
CCTGTGGCAGGCTAACCGGCAAACTGCAAAGAAACAGAGAAAAAAAAGCCATTATTTTTACACATTTTATAAATTCAATTGTGCTTTTTAGGAACTTTGTTTACTATTACTTAGGGGTGTAATTAGGATTTAAGTAAATTGTGGGCTTTCTTCGGCAAAAAAAATAAAATAAAAAAATAAAATACTTCAAAAAGTATTATAAATATATTTTACTCTATAAATTTTGTTTACCATTACTGAGAGGCCTAACTAGGATGTAAGTATTAAACACACTGTGGGCTTGGGCAGAAAAAACAAAGCAAAGCAAAGCAAAACAATACAAAAAATAAACATTCACTTCAGAAGAGATGTTTTCTTTTAACACGTTCTTTCTCATCTTTTTGCTCTGTCAAATAACATTTGCCATTAAAAACTTGACATTACGCAGCACCCTTCACATCAGACTCACACATCCCGCCTTTCTGTTGGCCGTAGTGGTTAAGCTCAGGCAGGGCCGCAACAACCATAGACATTGAGGAGTACATGTTCCCCACAAGATCACTCAGATTAGTGTTTGATAATTATGGGTTTTCAATGAACATTGTCTGTGATTCATGTGAAATGGAGGGAAAGCCTTCAGACGTTTGTGACTGATGTAAAACTGCTCGACACAACAAACATTGTTTGCCAATACCAGTTTTTCTCTATGTTTATATTATCATTTCTGGACAGAGTCATAGACCACCAGTGAAGAAAACTGACTTCTACTGAGCTATTCTTCAGCAAATATTTGCAATAAACAGTGTAGTACATTCACAACTGTTAATATTTTGGTCTTGTATTGTCAGATCTTATGATAATTCACTGTTATGTAAACTTTAGCTTGCTAAATTCACACTCTGTGACAATTTATCAGACAAAATACTTACAAAAGCTCTATTTTTATGGGATTTGTTTTTTCCTCAGAAGGTTAGAAAAATGTTGTTTTGCAGATTTACATAATTTCAGTCTAGTCCAAAGCGGTTTTTATTACCCAATTTTGGTAAATTACAGAACAAATTATCTACCATCTTCATTATTAGGATCTTGATGGTTTGAGAACTAGCTGCTGACATATAACCTGAATTTAAAATAAATAAATAATAAGTATAAAATAAAATAAAATGTAATAAATAATTTAAAAGCATAAAAATAAATAAAATAAAATGTAATAAATAATAATTAAAAAGTAAAATAAAATGTATTCATATAAATATAATTTAAGTAAAATAAGTGTAAAATTATACAAATAAATAAAATGCATTCATATAAATATAATTTAAGTAAAATAAGTGTAAAATTATAAAATAAATGTAATGAATGAATGAATGAAATGCATGGCAAATTACCCACATCCAGACAATTTACATTTGCATTTTAGCAATATATTCCAAAACAATCAGTCTTATTCAATGAAATCAAATCTGTACTCAATTAATTATTTGTTACTCAAATGTCATTTAGAAAACTGATCCAGTTGAAATAGTCTTACAGATTCTCAGAGTATCTGTGGGGCCCAGAGAACATAAAGAACCTCCTATCCGAGCCCATTCCAATCCACCTCATACAGGTACAGCACACTTCAGCAAACAGCGGCCCAAACGCTCCTGCTCTTCTTACACAGAGCCCACTCTGTTCCCCATGTCTGACCTGCCATTCCACAGAGGGGGCGGAGCCTCAACAACAGAGGGTCTACACACAACCAGGTTTTTTTTTAGTCACTGAGGTGATGAAATGTCTCCAAAGCCACACCTAATACCTCTCAAACTCCTCTAATGGCAGACAGAGACAACTACAACTTTTTTTATGTCTTTGTGTCTCTTTTATAAAACCTAGTGAGCTGCCTTGTTACACACTGCCTACATAGGGAATGAGAGGCTACATTTCAGTTGTCTGATTATTCCTCACACAGTGCAAAACAACAACAAAAAACATTTCTTAGCCTGTAATTTATGTAATTTAGTCTTGTTTTTTATGGAAACTTGTTTCTGCCACAGGACTATTTTTCTCATAATTTTTAGTTAACGTCTCACAATTATGACTTTATATCTTGCACTTCTAAGTCACTTCTAAGTCGCAATTACTTTTTTTTATTCCATGGAGGAAACAAAGAAACAGAATTGCGTATAAACTCAGAATTGTGAGAGAAAAGTCAGAATTCTAAGTTTATATCTCATAGTTCTGATTTTTTTTCTCAGAATTGAGAGAAAAATGTATGAATTGTAAGATATAAACTCAAAAAAAGAAGCAGTAAGTTGTTAGACGTTTATTTTTTTAACAATATATCTTTTAAAAATAATGTTTACTTTTCTTACTTTTTATTTTTAATGTAACTTTTTTCATCTAAACAGTGAGGTTTAAAGGGTTTATATATGATGTTAAAACAGAATTAAAATCCTTGAAATATTAAAATCTTAACTGCAAAACAATTCAAATCATCATTATTGATACATATTCATATACTGTATCAATACTGTCTGACACAATTTTGCAACTCAAACAAATTTTTCTTGTTCCAAAGATATTCAGGTATTCTGCAGAACAAGACAGAAACATTGATTAAGAACCTGTTTTTGCAGTTCATAAGTGAATGATTTAGGATATTCTAGAAACAAAAATGTTTTTTAATCAATATTTTTGTGTTATTTTACATAACTAATATTTGAGCAGCAAAACCTTATAAGACATCAAACAGTACAATCTTGCTACCTAGCTTCTAAAGTCTGTTTTGGGAGCTAGGCAGTCTGGAAACCTGCCTATATGGCCTTAAAATGCTCCCTATGTAGGCAGCTCACTATGTTTTAGAATAGATCCCATCTTCCTCCTCGGCCCTCTATTACCCTCTTTTGAAATCCAGGTAACAGCATGAAAACACCGGACTGGAGGCTCCTACTACTCACAAATTTCCAAAATTCACAAACATCTCAGATGATTTCTTTAAGAGTGTGAATCTAAAGTGCTTTGGGAAAATCCAAAATTTCAAAGAGTTCAAATATATGTGCTTATTCTGAAGCAGACTGTACCTTATGTAATATTGCCTTTTTCCTGTCTTGGTTCACATTTTTCTGTGCATACGTTATATTTGCAGTGTTTATTTTCTTAACTCATTGGTTTAGTCTTTGAGAAAAGCAGTGAACGTCTCAATAGGGTAAAATTGACCATGGGAGCCTTTCAGGAGTCATAGAAAAAAAAAAAGTATTTTGGCTTCAGGTCCGCATAGTTATTGGCTTTTTCATTTCAGGATATTTTCATTAGCATGTGATCCTCCTGTTTGGGAGCGTGTCGAATGTGAGACAGTTTAAAGAACTGATGAGTGTTTCATTCTGATGTGGCTTAGTGGTTGAAAATCTGGACTAGTTATGCAAAAAGGTTGCAGGTTATGCATTTGGCAGACGCTTTTTATCCAAAGTGACTCGCAAGGTGTGCATTCATCACATTGTCAGGTTGTGTGTTCCCTGGGAATCAAACCCACGACCTTGGCATTGCTAGCGCCATGCTCTAATAGTTACAGAGCTACAGGAACATCTACCCCAGAAAAAGGTGATTCATGAGCTGCCATCATTGAGAGCAAAGCACTTAACCCCAGATTGCTTCAGAGGACTGTACCTGTAAAACAAAGTAAAAAAGAAAAAGAGGCCATGCTTTACAGTGATTCTGCATGTGTAAGAGGTGTTCATCTGTAATGCACGGCCTCGAGTGGCTTGATGATGATAAAAGTCACCAATGGTGAATAAGTAAAATGCATTTATAAATCAATCAATCAATCAATCAATCAGCATAAAAACCTAAACATACACTCTTAAAAGTAAAGGTGCTTCACGTTGCCATAGAAGAACCTTTTTGTCTAAATGGTTCCATAAAGAACTTTTAACATCTGAAGAACCTTTCTGTTTCACAAAAGCTTCTTTGTGGTGAAAGAAGGTTCTTCAGATTATAAAAAGGTAAGGAAGAGATGGTTCTTTAAAGAACCTTTGACTGAATGGTTCTTTGTGGAACCAAAAATGGTTCTTCTATGGCATCGCTTGAAGAACCTTTTGAACCACCTTTATTTTTAAGAGTGTAAATCTGAGAGAAATGGGCACCGAGATGTTCTAATGCATTCAGATATCTTTGTTTTGAAGACTCAGTCTCATCTTCTAACTGACTATCTGATGCATACTGCACACAAAAATGACAAGAGCCACCAGAAATCACTAGCTCCAATCTGAGTGGCAGCTCAGAAATTCCAGCAGTCCACCTAGAGAAGGACAATTCATGTTTATCAAGGAACCAAGTTGATGAAATGAGCAGCAGTGAAGAAAAACAAATGACTGGATTTGACAACATTTACCACGTTAGTTGTATTAATTCTTCAAAATTTGGTTAAGAAGAGTTTTATTTGAGATACTTAGTAGCCAGTAAACTACATATTGTGAAAAAAATGGTGTGGGATTTTCTTTGAAACAATTTTCACTCAGAAACTGCAAGTAAATTTCACAAATAATTAAAAATGTCCAGTATAACAATAAGCTAAAAGTGTAATTTTGAAGTAGAAAGACTAGAATAGTATTTTCTTGTACTTACTCCAGTAATCTTTTACAATTTCAAAAAAAAAAAAAAAAAAAATTGCAATGTATACAAGCAGTAATATTTAAACTATTGAGAATCTATAATACTTTTAACCAACACACTGTTAAAAAAAATGAAACTGTAAATAAAACAATAAAAGATTATTAGAGCAAGTTTTTCTACTTCAAGATTCTTTCATTTTCCATATTTGTAATTATTTGATTACACAGATAAAGATTTTACATCGATTTATGATTGAAAACTGTTTCAAAGTCATTTTTCAGTGCAATTCTGCTAGTTTCTTCACAGTTGTGCAATTGTTTTAAAATGTTTTTCCACATCTATTATTGTCAGTAATGTTTCTTTTCACAACAGACGCACAAACATGCCCCATGTGGGCTTCCCAGCACGTTTCTGCGCACACGAGTCCTGAATAAAAGATCAGCACTACCATATTGGGTGTGAAAGTGCAATGCGGGGACCGTACGTGGGTTTGCCTTGTTAGGAAGTCAGGTCTTCGTGTATAAACACAGAGAGGCAGGAGAGAGAGAGAGAGAGAGAGAGAGGTGAAGGGTGTGTGAAAGAGATGTAGGGAGAGAAAGGGGATTAGGAGGGGGCTGCTTAATATCTGACACAAGGACTTAAGAATGTTCAGAAAGAGAGAGAGGAGGAGGAGGAGCGGGGTTGGCATTTCCCATGCTGGCCTTTTGTAATGAGCAGCGGTCCCAGAGGGCTGGGCCGTGCCGGGTTACACAGAGAGCACAATCACAGAGCCGGACCACGAGTTTCCTCACACACAAACACACCGGACGGCACTCGAGCAAACACACACACACGGACCACTTCAACATGCTACGGTCATTCTCTCAAACCGAATGGGTCCCCTGAGTGCCGCAGTGCCAAATGAGGGTTTAGCATTTTGGCACACTCAGCGCTTACAACAGAACAAATGTCAGACGCTGGCAATTTTGCTATACTGTGGCAGATAACTGCTTTAAGTTCTGCACGCTTGAGTGAGACAAAGACATATAGTTTCGAGAATATTTTGAAAATGTCTTTTTTTGTTTGTTTTATAACAAAAATCAATGGGGTTTTAGGCCCCAATGTTCTTCAAAACATCTTTTGATTTTTGCAGATTTTCGATTTGAGGTTAACTAACTTAAGCTATCTCTTTGAGATGTGGAAATGTTAATTACTGCCAAGTAACATCATCTTATCTTTAAAAAAAAATAAAAAATAAGTAACACTCGGATGGATGGATTAAAAATGGATGGATGGATGGATGGATGGATGCATGGATGGATGGATGGATGGATGGATGGATAGATGGATTAAAGATGGATGGATGGATGGATGGATGGATGGACGGACGGATGGATGGACGGACATTTTAAAAAGATTCACAAAAAAAAAAAAAAAAAAAAAAAAAAAAAAAAAAAAAAAAAAAAAAAAAAAAACTGTAAAATGTTTCAAATATTAATAAAACAGAAATAATCATCTGACGTAATACACTGAACACGCTGTACCACAAGGCTAATTATGCAATCCATCCATTTATCCTCTATATATTATTTTGCGCTCTGCGTGACCCCGTTCTGTCCATTCAGAACGCTCTCTATCTACTTCTAAGTGTGATTTCAGGTGTTAACTAAGAAACAAACCCCCCGTGCAGCTGTTAAGCTTTAATATCCTGTATGGACTATTTCCCACAATTCCTTCTGATGCTCATCTGGTGTGGATTCCGAGCTTTTCTCCAAGTCTAACTCCACTGCAGTACTGAATCAACATGCTTTCTGCGAGCCGCACTCATGCGCCTGGGAATGCAGGATAAATCACTGCTACATTTGTTGAAACAGCTGCTGAATTCAACACACATTACGGTGGATCACAGCACTTATGTAATAGTACAAGAAATTAACAGCATACAGTGGTCACTCTTCAAAGTGCGTGAAGTTGTGTTTGTTTTTTTCAGAAAATCAGAGCAGGTTGTGGTTGGTGGGCTCTTTTTCTGCAATCTAAAAACCGTGAACATGACACAAACAGGATCTCTGCTCAATTTAAAGGCTCATAATGTATATTCTTGCACTGTCTCCTAGTGGCAAAAACAAATACTGCATGAGTTTATCTACAAACAGATGCAAAGAAACAGCTTGTGGACAAAAGATACTGCAGCAAAATATCTATAAACAGTCTTTTCTCATATATTTGTTGCACAATTTAGTATAATGGCTAGTCCATGTCAAATCAAGTAAGGTTGCCCATCAAATTAGTACTTGAAAATTAGCAAAATAATGCATCAATTGTAATATATATTTTGTATTTATAATTACAATATTTATAATATATTTTTTTAACAGTCTGATTTGACAAGTTGAATATTTTAATCAAAAAAGCATAGAATATGCTTTTTTAGAAGATCAGATAATTTTTTTATGTGCTATTTAGCTCATATGTATTGCATGCACTATTCATTAAGAACAGAAATAAAACTTACCAAATATAAAAAAAAATACTAGATAAAAATAAAATCATTTAACGGGCTTGTGCAACACAACTATATACATTTCCCATCATTCTCAGTGGAATAACAAATAAAAACACAGATAAAACAATTACACACCTAATGCTCATTAATTGTTCTTTAATTTGTTGTAGTAGTGCTATAAAAAAAAGCCTATGTCTATGTCTGACAAGCCTAAGCCTTGTCTATGCTAAATTATTGTCTTTGGTAAATTATTACAGACAAAAAAAAAAAAAAAAAAAAAAATCTGAGCAAAATTGCTTGAATGTGCAACTTATTATAATTACGTATAACTTCCATCAAAGTCAATAAGTAACATATGGAAGGTATGTGTGAACTCCGGAAGATTAAATATATATATATATATATATATATATATATAACCGACCAGAAGATGTCAGCGTCTCACTGGTGTGTCTAACCTCAAAAGCTACTTGGGGTGCTGGACCCTCCAATTCAACATAATGGCTCAAACTGAAAAACTGCCTACTCAGACTGTTTTCAGAGCTAGTAAGTCATTGAAACCTAATCAGATGCTTAAACAACATCCTGTCTATTAGGATGCCTCCTTATGTCTGCCATCATTGCAGATTATCAGACGTTATGGTGCCTTAGAAGGTCTGCAACCAGATTCAATAAAAGACGCCTTATGCTGAAAACTGTGTTAATTCTGGTTGATGATGGAGCTTTAATTTCACACCAGATTTCTGAAGTAAAGGCTTTAACGAAAATGTGGATGTTTCTCATGAATACATTTTCAGCTGTAGTAATGTAAAAGATTTAAACAAGCACAAACAAGAGGAAGTCCTGCATGTGTGTTTACTGCCATACCAAATGGAAGGTCATGCTGAGATGGGGAGTTTTAGCTGATTAAAGTAATGATGTTAGACTCAGCACAGAGCTCGTCTATCAGCGGGGAGAAATTAACGGCCGTCTTCATCAATCTGCTTATCTGATTTCACTAATGCAGCTCCAGGAGAGGAGTGGCAACTTCAGGAAGCCCTAATGAGCTGTAGTGAGCGGTTATGTAATGTGTGTGTGCCTGAATCACAATGGCAATGATGGATGGATGAGAAAAAATAAACAGTGCGTGATGGACCTGCTGTGGGAAATTTTTAAAGGTGAAGTGTGACATTTCTGAGATGTCAAATGGAATTGCAATCTATTCATTTAAAACTGGCCCAGCCGTCACAACACTAACTCAGACAATGATGAGAGTGAGTTCTGGTTCTCAAATCTGATTGGTCGAGCAGTGCTGATTAACAGTTAAACAAAATTGGGACTTTTCACTGTTTGCATCACTTCACTTATTTGCCAGGCCATGCAAGGTTGTTTTTTTTTTTTTTGTGAATGTCTAATTTTCTAGTTAAAATATCTAAACATCCTTCAAATACAATAAATTTACTTGAGAAGCAGCACTGCATAATATATTACGATATTAAGTTTTGAACTAATACTATTATTTTTGTTTAATTATTTTGAAGAATAGACAAGTTAAAAATACATCAAACAATCTTCCGGTGAAGTAAGACAAAACACACTTATATTCTAGGATTGATAATAAGTCTTAATATCTTAAGCAGCATTGTTGAGTAAATAAGGATAAGAAAAAGAAACTAAATAATATAAGATATTAGGTTTGTATGCTTAAAAATTTAGTTTTTGCTTTAAAAAAAAAAAAAAAAGAATAAAATGTCTGCCAATGGAGTAAGAAAATAAACTTAATTGCAAAGGAAAAACTAATTAATTTTTCTTACCCTATTGGTAAATATTTTCTTGTTTTAAGCAAAACTCACTTAATTTTAATACATTTTCTTGATTTAAGAATGTTCACATATGTGTATACGAACAAGACAATATACTGATTAAGAAACTAACTTTTTGTAGTAAAGTGTTCTTGTTCTTGAGTCACTGAATCATTCACTGAAGCGATTCATTTAAAAATAGATTCATTTAGGAACAAAATGCCACTACTGTGTGTTACTCAGAGACATGCAACAGCTGACACTGCTTTAAATTTATTTGGAACTATTTTCATTGGCAGTGCAAAAATATGCAAAGAAACTGACAACACTGTGTCTAAAATATAAGTTGCTCGCTATTAACTTCTTGTTTATTGAAAACAGTTCAATAAACTAGGCCAATACTGTAATCATGCTGTTGTTTTGAATATATTAGAATTGAATAGCTGGAAGGACGCAATGATTACTTTGCTGAATTATTTTGCATTCTTAATTCAGTTTTGTGTAATAAAGTTTTTACTTTTGGAATTCAGATTTGGAAATAATGAGTCAAAAAATGCATCTGCAATTCCTCTGATAATTTGTTACACTACCAATGGAAGGTCAAGTCGAATATGCATTGTGGGATACAGTGCCGTGTACTTTGTTGTATATTGCATCATCTGAATGTCATCAAGTCATCAATTCTAGTAGTTTGCAAAGAATAAATACTTCATACTGCATAAACAGTGCAGTATTAGTATGCTATTCCAAACTTAACCAACTAAACACAAGGCACAGAAATTGCACATTTCACCTTTAAAGGACATGTGCTCACTTATTTTCTGGACCGACTCCTTTGTGTAAACTGGCTTGGACTCTGTTAGATTGTGTGTGTGTCCGCTTGCATGTGTTTGCCATGTGTGCGTGCACACACACACACACACACACACACACAAACACAAATCCAGCGCACCATCAGTCTCTTCAAAAGCAGCCTGCACCCCTGAGGGTGATCAGGGGAGATTTTGCATTTCTTTCTGAAAAAGGAAAACAGTCTCAATGTCCAGAGGCAGAGACGGAATGCTAATGAAACCGCAGAAAATGCTATTTTTACGTACACGTTTCCCCTTGACATCGTTTCACATCTCTGGGTCACCTCAGCGCTGTGCCTGAGGTGTTTATGCTGGCGAGAAGACACGCCAGATCAATTGATGCCATTGAAAAGCAAACGAGAAACAACAGTGAGTCATGACAGAGTCAGGCGGGCTGCTTTCACTCTTGCAAGGAAACGCGTCCAAAACTGTGATCGGCTGGAATGAAAATAATCAGATGAGATCACGTTACAGGGCAGGGGGCTCGAAAGGGGGTGTACGGTGCATTCTGTCCTTGTACTGAATGCAGGACGCCCTTCTCTATCCAGAGAGGTGCTGCTTGCTAAAAACTGGTAAATCCTTTTCTAATGGAGGATTGCTCAACTTTGTCAGATGCTGGGTATTTTCATCATAATATGTGCTATCACTGATGTCTTATGGTTTTGGTTGCAAACTGGTATAGTAGATAAATTGTTAACAGTGTTTATTTGAAGTGCCGTCTCTGATCATAGACCACACATTTAAAGATTTTAAAAACAATCCATGTCTGCAATTAATTCAAGCACTAAAAACGACAGCAACCCATATTAGCTTTGCAGCTGAGTTCAGTCTGACCTGCTGTTCTCATGTCAAGTGCTCGACTGTGATCAGGCCTGCGGACTGCATGCTTTGTTTACCTTTAGATGGGACACAGCTGTCTGCGGTAAAACTACGCTCATTTATGAGCACCATGGCAGGATGCTTATCTTCCCAAAGCTTTTAAGTTCAGGTATGGTTCCTTTCAAACTAAATTTACTCAAACAGACACAATTCATATATCAGCTCAGATCATTTGTAATTTCCTCCATCCTCCATCTACTAAAAGAGCATGACAAGCCAATACGGCCAGATTAACAGCTCATAACACTCAGTCAGGGTGACAGCAGATAAACACTTATTATTAAAGTAGTATCACTGCCTTAGGGATGTTCATACTGACAATAAAAATATAGCCTTAGCCTACATATACTGTACATACTGGTGGTGATACAGAAATGAGGTTCAAAAAGTTTAGCAAAAATTCGAAACCGAAAATAAAGTTTATAATAATTAATAATAATAACAGTTCATCAATCAGTTAATAATCAACACTCAAATAAAAATGTAATTGCATTTACACGTTTAAATTGCACATAAAATAGTTTTAGCCTATATAAACTTTTTAATGTTTTTCTACTCCAATTCGTTGAAATGTAAACATTTAAATAATGGCGGTAATAAGCACTTATTTTCATAAGTAAAAAAAAAAAAAAAAAAAAAAAGAATTATGTAATATACTGCATACATTTAGCAAAATGCTCCTTATCTAGCTAATTAGCAAGCTATGAACATCAAATGGCTTTCCTGAGGTAAATGTAACGTTACCTGACATTGTTTTGCAAGCTGTTTTATTGACATCTTTCCGCGTTTGAAACATTCATTGAGCGATTAAATAAGACATTAAACATTTCAATAAGTTGTAGTGTTTCTGTCAACGTAGTTCATTAATGTTTAGTTTGTGCTGTAACTCCTAGCAAGAGATTATCGGTTCGCGCGCGCTGCGCGCTGAGGCGATAACTCCGATCTGTCGCGTCAATTTAAAGAGCGCCAAAACGATATTTAATTCCATTATTAAGCTGACAGAATTTGAAATAATATCATATCAAATGTAACAACGTAGAAAGATTATTGCGATTATTGGCTAGAAAGCCTGCCACAAATAACGTTTAGTGAAGTTTTGTTCTGTCACTTGACGCCCATTCAAAGCATCCCATTTGCCAATCCAGCCACAACGGGTCCCATAAACCTCTCTGTCCTGTACTTTCCATTTCAAAGGCCTCAGCTATCAGAGGTCACTAAGAGGACTCGTCCTTTGTGTTGTGATGGACACGCACTGGAGAAAGCAGCAGGTTAACAGCTCAAACAATCAGCTAATAGTCTTAACTGTCTTTAACTCAATGACTCAATACCACTCAGACTGGACACACTCCCTAGAGACACGTGACAATGACAGATCTGTCATTCTGAATGGAAATCATTACCCAAGATGGTCTGCACAATTAAAGACTCAAGTGCTAATGGCTTTGAAAAGTGTAACACCAACTTCAGATGTGAACAGAGAAATACAGTAAACAACTTTGATATAGACATAGCTCAAGGCTAATAAATTCCCATGACAACTTGCTTGTCTAAATAAGTATGGATTTTTTTTTATGGCCAACCATAAAAATCTATAGTTGGCATGAGACTAATGTGATCACTTACTGTCCTTGTTTGAGCAGGACTGTTGCTAAAATTTACAGGGCTCTAAAACAGGTGTTTTAAATAACAGCTGCAGATGGGACTGTAAAGTTAATGAAAGTAAAAGAGTCAACTGCCACATCCAAAAAACACAAAAATCAGCAACATAACAGAGGACAGTGTATCAGACAATTCAATCATTCTAATACAGAAAAACTTCAATTAAGACATTAAAAGAACATTTTTAACAACATAAGTTAAAATTAAAATACTACTGATAAAACTATTACAGACAACTGCGATGCTACAACATAAAATATAACATTTCTTTACCTAATCTGTCATAGATTGACTACAGCAAACTAGTGATTCTCTCAACTGAAAGCAACCTGGAGATTGCTCAATATTTGCTTGAAAGTTGTTTCTTAAAGTCTCTTCTTATTTTAAATTTAAACTTTAATGTGTATTGAACCTGAAACACGCCATGTCTTGAGCAGGACTTGTTCTGGATCTGAAGGTTACTGCTCTCGGTGAGCATCAGATGTCTCGGATCCTGCCAGAGCTTTTGCAGCTATTGGCACTGACAAAAGTTTAACTGCAAATCTCTTCTTGATACCCGAGTTTCTGCTGGCACTGCTCAGTTTTATGTAACAGATGATAATAAAGCGGTGCACTGGAGAAATGGAGATCTGGTATGCCAGAACCCCAGCAAACCTGATACTGTCTTCATACAGTATTTGTAAGATTGAATGGTTTTTACCATGCCCTTTGACCCTATATGAACATACAGTATGTCCTAACTCTAACCATTTAGCAAAAGAACATGGTCAGGGTTGAGTAATTCATCAATGGATAGGGCAAAACAAGGAGTTAAAGATCCAGCCTGTCTATGGAAGCTCATTGATATAAATAAATTTGAACTGGGTTTAATCAGATCTTGCAGTTTAATTATATAAACAAAATAAAGGTTTTAATGGCATCTCAGTATGTTTTAAACTTTTTAGAGTTTAATTCAATTAAAAACTAGTGATTCATGCAATTAATTAAAAATAATGATATGATTATTCAGAATATTTCAAGATCAAGATCAATAACCCTTAAATCCACATTTGAATCTTATATTTTCCTGACAATTTTTTTATTTGTTTTTTAATACTAAACCAAGGCTTTGGTTGTAGAAATCATCATTATTTTACTAAACTAACATACGAATTACCACCATGTCACATTATTATTTTGCTTATGGTGTCATTCATTTAAACTTTATGCAATATATGCTAAATATCTGTATTTCTGAACATGTCTTTCTGATAAAATTTGAAAAGAATCCATCGTTTTGGGCTAATCTTCACCCATTTAAATGTACTTAATACACATTGTATGATGCAGTTTGATTATTTTAAAGGGATACTCCACCCAAAAATGAAAATTCTGCCATAATTAACTCACCCCCATGTCATTCCAAACGTACATGACTTTCTTTCTTCTGTGCACAAAGAAAGATATATTGAAGTATGTTGGTAACCAAACAGTTTCCATTGCCATTGACTTCCATTATATTTTTGACCATACAATAGAAGTCAATGGAAGAAGCTGAAACTCTTTGGTTAACAACATTCTTCTAAATATTTTCTTTTATGATCCACAGAAGAAAGTCATACAGGTTTTGAACGACATGAGGGAGCGTAAATGACGACAGATGCCTACAATGCCTAGAAACGGCCCTGGTGATGACTTCACTTTTGGTGTGAATCCTGGCTCTAGTGCAGAAACGTCAGGCGTAAACCATGCTTTAACTTCTAGACCTCCCATGATGGAAGCTGACATTCCATTCCGGCTAAATCTTCACCACAGCAGGACTCAAATCAGGTGAATATCCGCCCCAACCATCCTGCCGTAATGGGAACCTTGTGTTGGTCTTTCACTCTCTGAAGTCACATATCAAGCGGTGATGTAATTTCCAGCGGCCATTGTAGGCGTTCTGCAGTACAAGCCCTGTCTGTAACGCCACACATTCTCTCTCAGTGGCCTAATCGGGTTAATGATTATATTTCATTAGCGGGACAGACTGACAGGTCAGTGGGAGCAGATGGCACCCCTCACAAACATCTCAACCTTTATCCATTAGCTCTCATCAGATGCTGGGACGGGCAGATGTCTCTAGTGTGAGACACCCCCAGGTGGTCCACCCTCCCCTGGACTGACCTCTGCAGATGAGCCCCTCATTGTTTACAGTCTGCTTGCACACGCCACAGTGCTTCCCCTTCTTGAACGTCTTCAGCCGGAAGGTGTGGGAGTGGACGGCTTCAAACTCTTCAGGCTGCAGTGGAAAAGAAACAAGGGATATTATAGAGACATGATAAGGACTCTTACTGCATACAACTACAGAAGGACGATCCAAAAAATAAAAATAAAAAGAATATTTTCTTGACCAATCAAAGGAACCATCATTTCAAACAAACGAAGTCTAATGCAAGAATTTAAATAGAGTAAAAATCTACTTAAAAATAATCAAGGCATGTTTTCCACACTAAATAAACACAAGAGAGAATAATATTTAATATTTTGCAGCAATATAACAATACAACTGAGCAATATCCAGCAATCTAAACAAAAACATACTAATAAAGTTAAATTTACCTGATCATATTTTCATAAAGCATTGTAATATATGAAAAATATGTTCTGTAAACGCATTTAAGTCATGACACAAAACAAAACACTGAATCAAAGTTTTGAATTAATGAACCAAAATGAACAGTTTGAACCAATTCATGAAGCATAAAAAAGATCAAAAATATAAAAAGTCTATTTGATAAGTTAATGGCCATAAAAGCACAATAAATAAATAAATGGTCAATGATTTTTAAATGTTTAATTTAATTCTCGTACACTCACCAAGGCTTTACTACTATAATATATATTGAAAAGTAATTTATTTCTGTTATGGCAAATTTTCAGCATCATTACTCCAGTCTTCAGTGTCACATGATCCTTCAGAAATCATTCTAATATGCTGATTTGCTACTCATGAAACATTTCTTATCATTATCAATGTTGAAAACGGTTGGGCTGCTTTATAGTTTTTGAGGGGGAAAAAAAATTGTTACCTGCTGACATAAGTCAAGAAATTGTTGTGTTATCTCTCACAGTGCCTAATATTTTCAAGTATTTTACATGTATATTTCTATTCTTCTAAGTGTGCACATGCACAAAAGAAGCAGCTTATCTAAAAACAAAGAAATCTCGAGATCGCCTTGTTCTTTTTTGTCTAAAGTGAAAATGTAACCCAGAGCATTCTCAATGAAACCCAGAGCCTTATTTGGGAATGGTGCAGCTGCGTTTAGGTATGACTGAGGCACCCTGTGCTTCACCCTCAGTAGGAGCTGAGAGGGGAGAGAGAGGCCATTCAAAAACAAGAGAGAAATGGACAGGATTTGGGCCGCTGCAGGTGTGTTATGTAAGCTAGAACCGCACATTTGGATCTGATAGGCTCAGATGGGCTGTGCTCCCCTCAACAGACCCCCCTGTTTCAGGCCTCCATGTTTTCGATTTCCATAATGATGTCTGACGTTTCTTTTTCCTGCCTGGATTTAATGTTCAAGCAAGAGATAAGAGCAAGAGGGTAGTAAAGAACTCAAACAAATGAATTTGTTGATAACGTGCATGATGACTGGTAACGGATGTCTATGATGATTTAACTTGTGACTTCACTTCATGGGGATTTACTTATATACCTTGCGCATTTAGATTGACTGTGAAACCAACCTAAGATGCCCTAAAAACAATGCTGTACAACAAGTCAGCAAGATTTTACATGACTGGAGAAAAAAAAACAACTGAAAAATAGCAGTACAGTCCAGGGTACTTATACTTACCTGAAACTAAAACTATACACACACACACACACACACACAGAGAGACAAATGAAAATTAAATACATTTTAGATGAAATAAATTAAAAACATCTTAATTTCGGCTAATGCCAAAGCATTTCTGATTTTTAATTTAATAATCTAAAATAAAAAACTGAAATAAAAATGAAATATTATAGAAATATTTAAAAAAAAACAAATTAAAATAATAAAAACACAACATAATTCCTAAACTTTTAATTAAAATTAAAACAGAAAATATATTTTTTAAATAAAATATGAATAAAAACTATAATATATTATATATATATATATATATATATATATATATATATATATATAAAAATATAAAAATAAAAAAATACTGGATTGCATAGGATAAATCATTACAGAAAATAATTAATGGGTGCAATATCTAAAATAATCAGATTAAAATTAAATGTAGTTAAAATTAAATAAATATTATTAATATTATTAAAATAATTTGTCTTAAAAAATACTTTATGAACCTTAATGGTGTGCAACTGAATTTCCCTGCAGTTTCAGCAGATTTGAGCACCATGTAGGTGGCTCTTCCCTACGGCTGCCAGTCTAGCTTGGCAGGGATCTGATATGCCACGTGTCTCATATATTGAGATGCTGACGGAGCAGCAAAGTTCAGCTGGCACCGGAGCTGGCCAGTGTTTTCTGACATTTGGACAACAAACTCCCAAGTGTCTTCATTCTGTAAAGTTTGTCTGACTGAGCAACAGTAACTAAGGGGGCGGAGCCTTGCGGACATCAATTGCTGCATGAGGAAATTCCATGTAGTAGATCAGAACTATTGTATATGGAGGAAATGACTGTAAAAGACAGACCCCCTCGATGCACTAATGTAAGTCGACATCTGGATTTATAGACTCAGACTAGTTCAGGAAATCCTAGTCTAACTCTCAAAGGTTTGACGCCACAGTAAACAAGACATCTACTGAATCTGTACCAGCTCTATATACATTATAATGCCAGATAAGTTCAATTCTGTAACATTTTTATTGTCTTTATGATCCTCAATGGAAAGCAACGCTGTAGTCATGGCTTGAGGGTTAATTTCTTGCAGTCTTCTCCCAAGAGATGCTCTGGACAAGCTGAACAAAGATGGTTTATCTGAAGAATGAAACTCCATGGGATGGTGTGACATTGACGGCTATGTGCCAACAATGACACAGTCTCATTTCTATTCCTCCGTCAGGACGCGCCTCAGCACCAACTTAATGTGATTAGACTAATCTAATTAGCCAGAAACAATCAATGCACCGGGCAGGAGCCCCAGTCTGAGATCCATGAGTCTTTAACAGATACTAGATGATACCATCACAATCTACACACACAGATACTACACAGACTGCAGTCTGTTTAAATTAAAACAACTATTAAAGACAATGTTCACCCAATTTTCATCATTTACTCACCATCATGTTGTTTCAAATCTGTACGTTGTTTCTATTGATTTTGTGGAAAACCAAAGGAGAATTTTTGAAAAATGTTCACTTTCAAGAACCAAAAATCAGCATAACAGCACCAAAGAAGTAATCCATATGATTTGTTTGTTATATGCCAAAACATCTGCAGTCATACAGTCCTGAAATGTCAATACTACAGACTGACACTGATGCTGGAAGAGAAACAATTCTCAAATAAAAATATCACAAAATAATGCAAAATGTATGAAAAAGAACGTAACAAAAAAGAAACTGTATCATAAGCTACGAGGTGGGGAAAAAAATGAACTGTTAGCAAATAGCTGCGTAGGCTGTGCAGCTATTTCTCCATCCACTCCTCTGAACACTGGATTCAAAAAGAAAGACAGAGCCGTCCAGTAGTAAAATATTTATCTGCTTATGCCTAAAAATAAATAAATATAAAGAAATAAATAAATATTGTTGTTGTTGTTGTTTTTGTAAATAATAATGTTTATTATTTTTATTTATTTATTTATTTATTGACAATTACTTAATAATAATTAATAACAATTAATAATAATAATACATTACAGGAAGCTATGTGAGAGGAAGAAGGGGGCAGGATCAGGAAAGGTCCTTGAGCCGGGATTCGAACTCGGGACGCCCGTAGCGAGACGGTATGATATGTTGTCGCACTGCCCTCAAGGCAATCGGCGCCGAGTTACTGGTATCAATATTGAAAATATTAGCCTCTATAATACTTGGTACTGTATTGAAGGGAAAATTCACTAATAATCTTCCCCTGTGCTGAAGCACTCAAATGATGTGCCATCAACAATGGTCAATTTCAATGTAACATGTCAATGCAACAAATGATAGGAAGAAAAAAATATTTAGAACAATGAGGGTGAGTAAATAATACCAAAATGTTTACTTTGGGTGAACTAATTTGAAATCAAAACACTTTTTTACCTGAACTCAAAACACTTTTTCATATTGCCACATTTTGCACATTCTGTACATGCATTTGTACATAAACTGATTGAGCCACCACAGGACACGTGAAAAGGGAGCGCAAAAGGCCAGACAGGAAAATGCCTCAATCTGAACTCATGAGAGCAGAGAATGAGACTAGTCTGCACTCCTGACAGTGAGACAGGACCCCGTGAGCTTTTATTCACACAACTACAGGAGGCTGAACTGAATTAGACTGAGAAACACTGACAGAAAGAATCTTGGCTCAAAACATAACACACTCCTCCTACTGATACCCCCTTGTTTACTCTGAAAATACATAAGTAAACATACCCCCAAAACAATACAGCCAAGCTCTGCTGTTACGCAATTGTTTCAGGACAATGCGGGTGCTCTGGGATATGGGTTATTGTTGAGGAACGTTGTGGCTGGGGATGCAGGAATCATGGGGAGGGCCGGCTAACCTTCCACAGTCTACTGAAACACATGGGGTTACGAATTACCCAATCCCATCACCCCAAACACTGCCAGCCCTTCAAATGGCCCATCTCACTCTCTCAGATGGGCACAAAGGCCAAGCCCCCGAAGCAGGGCACACATCATCTCCCATGGCCTGCATAACTGTATACACAGCCCCCTCGCCGAGACGCTAAGCCCCTGGGAAAGGCACTCAGCCTCTTTCAGACGACCAATCCATACAGCAGACAATACAGCCTCTCACCCCAGAGAGAGGAAGAGGTGGGGCAGATCACCACACAGACGGAGCAGGGCATGATGGGCTCCAGACAGCAGCGAGCAGACCAGTCTTTTCCTGACTTATTAAGAATTTCAGAGGAGAAGCAACAGGTGATCAGACACTGATAGCTCTGTCTATAGGGCCATATCACTAAATAAACATTTCAAAAATTAACAGCCTTTCAAATCTGTGTGTTAATTTTTTTAAGTGAAAATAAATCTACAAGTACAAAAACAAAATGCACATAAAATACACCTAAAAACAACTCTGAAAAGCCAATATACACTATATGTACAGTATAATGTAATTGGTAAACCTCCAGATCCTCCTGTCAACCTGGCAAAGGGCATCTCAGGAACTGCACTCCAGTGATTTGAGGCTTACATCTCAGATAGGTCCTTCAAGGAATCTTGGAGGGGTGAGGTGTCCAAGTCTCAACATCTAGCTACCGGGATGCCTCAGGGCTCAGTTCTAGGACCGCTTCTCTTCTCTGTCTACATGGCATCACAATAGGTTCTGTCTTTCAGAAACATGGCTTTTCATTTCACTGCTATATTGATGATATACAACTCTACCTCTCATTCTATCCTGATATGCCGACGATAGCTGCTCGCATCTCAGTGTGTCTAACAGGCAGTTTTTGCTGAATGAAGACCATCACCTTCAACTCAACCTTGCCAAGACAGAACTGCTTGTGGTTTCAGCAAAACCATCATTTCATCACAATTTCACTATCCAACTAGGTGCATCAACCATAACTCCTTCAAGGACAGCCAGGAACGTTGGAATTGTGATTTGGTGATCATCTAAATTTTACAGACTGCACTGCTAAAACTGCATGATCCTGCAAATTTGCTTTATACAACATTAGGAAGATTGGGCCCTTTCTTTCGGAACATGCTACACAACTCCTTGTTTAAGCTCTTGTTCTGTCCAGGCTGGACTATTGCAATGCTCTCTTGACAGGTCTTCCAGCCAGTTCTATCAAAACTCTACAACTAATCCAGAATGTGGCTGCAAGATTAGTCTTTAACGAGCCAAAAAGAATGCATGTCACACTTCTGTTTAGGGATGCATGATAAATATCGGGCGATATTAATGCGCATCTTGTCAGTAAAGCCGG
The DNA here is from genome assembly GCA_021397915.2 of Tor tambroides. Lineage (NCBI taxonomy): Eukaryota > Metazoa > Chordata > Actinopteri > Cypriniformes > Cyprinidae > Tor > Tor tambroides. The sequence goes on from JAFVLL020018948.1 coordinate 35,004, forward strand.
TTCTGTAATCAGCGGTAAATGCCATCACGTGCGTGATTTCACATTGAGC
>JAFVLL020018949.1:0-25379 GCA_021397915.2 Tor tambroides
ACTTTTTTTTTTTTTTTTTTTTTTTTTTTCAGTTCTCGTCCTTAAAAAACCATTAACTACATCTTTTGCTTCAATAAACTCCTAATTTGCTGCTTATTGATGGTAAGAAAGTTGTTAAGTTTAGGTATTGGGCAGGGTTAGGGATGTAGAATATTGTCTTGCAGAATGTTATATGTATGTTAATAATTGGCATGCTAATAAGCAACTAGTTAATAGTGAGAATTAGTCCCTATTAAAGTGTTACCAAAAATCTTACACTAATCTTACTCAAACATTTAAACGGTACTATGCACCCCAAACTTGGACATCAGGACTCTGAACTGTTAACTGTACTTTGAGCTGACAGACCTGGAATCAGTTTTTGGAGCCTTTATTATTATTATTAGGTCAAAACTGCATAAGTGCTTTACTTGGACATCTCTGAGACTTGAGGTCAGCAAGATGATAATGAATCTGATTATTTGATACATAAGGGACTTCCTTTTCTTGATTTGATTACCTCGCTGTCTGAGCAGAATCATGCTTAAAATAAACCTCTGATGTGATTACCCAGCTCTCATTATCAACATCCTTATCCTTCATGCTTGTTTAAGATATCCTGAGTGAAAAATCTGCTTATCTGTCATACAAAGAAGCATTAGACATCTTCATTTCAGACGGTACTGATTACAGCTTCTCGTGATGGTCTTGTTAGCTCAGCTTGATCCAGGCTTAATCAGCAGTATATTTTTATGAAAGATTCAGCAGTTCAGTACCTTGGTTGGTGTCGGCACCAATACTGAACTTTTTAACTATTTTACTGTCAAATAGTAAACACTTTAATTTCTTAAATAATTTGAATTATTAAATTATTACCAAAAATTTCTATTTCAAATAAGTGTTGTTCTTTTGAACTTTCTATTAATCAGTGAATTATGAAAGTGTTACCATTTCTACAAATTGTTTTCAACATTGATAAGAAATGTTGAGCACCAAATCTGCATATTAGAATGATTTCTGATCATGTGACACAGTTAAAATATATTAAAACAGAGAATAGTTATATTGAATTGTTACAATATTTCACAATATAATTTTACTGTGTTTTAGATCAAATAAATGCAGCCTTGAACATATGAGACTTTTTTCAAAAGCATTAAAATGTCTCAACTCCAAACATTTTAATAGTGAATTATTATATATATTATATTATATTAATTTAGATATTCTGATAACACTCTACAGTACGGTTCAAATTTGTTAACATTAATGTATTTAGTATTATGAACTAACAAATGAATGTTTTTACAATATTTATTATGTATATAACATTTGTTATAAATATACTACATTAATTCTTGTTAATTTTTATACAACCTAAAATATTTATTTTATGGAATTTTATGGTCTAATATTTGTTTTTACACCTTAAATATTTGAATGTTTGAATATTTGTATGTGTAAAAATTAAAATACAGTAATTGAAAAATTATTCTTTATTTAATGATAGTAATGCTTTAATATTAATGATTTCAACCCGTTACCTATATATTCTAAATCAAGAAGCAAACAGTGGCTTTTAAGGGTTGGGAAAGAAAAAGTAGGATCATTTCAGCATAATTACATGCACTGTTAGACATTTCAAAGGGTTTTTACAGTAACTTACTGGCAACACTGTTGACAAATCGTGTCAATCCAAATGTAAGAAATGAGGAAAATAAAACCTCAATAGAAAGAGGCCATTACAGCAAATACAGTAGTATACAGCAATTTAAAAAAAAAAATACAGTAAGTCTATGTATGTGGGTTCTGACGTCACAGAAAATTCCCGTGATGCAAAGGGTATTACAGTTATTTACCGTAAAGGGAATTTGCAGTATTATACTGGGTGATATACAGTAAATAACTGTAGAAATTACAGAAATGTGTAACAGTGTGTGCTATCTTTCTAAATAAACAACTCTCATTCATGTCTCTGGACACGTGGGGAATGCCATCCTGAGGATGTCCGCAGGTCTGTTTGTATTGAACGCCTGGCATGGGGTCAGGTGTCTGCTGTAACTCCTGCTGTGTGTCTGATGGACTCAAACCTCTGTAGAGCAAGAGAGTTGTCCTGAGGCTACACAGAGTCCCGTCTGCTTTCCAACCAGCTGTGCAGCCCATCTCATATATCTCTTTTCATATGTGTGTGTGTGTGTTACTCATGAGGCCACCCTGGTGTCGGTTTGCGAGGGCCATAGAGGTGATGAATTATACACTTTCATCTATTCAATATTCAGAATTCAACCGTTTTTGTGAAGGCTGTGGATGCAATATCTCATCTCTCCACTTTCGATGCCATGGTGTCACCGACAGTGACCTGATATTTATCTGTGCACACTTTTTGGAATGAAGTGCACTTGTCTGAGGAGGATAAGAGAGCTGATAACACTAACAGAAAGAGCAACAGAAAGAATGAGCTCATCTAGGCCTTTTCTTCATCCTGCTGTCATTTTCTGTTTGTTCCTGTGTCTCGCAATGGCTGTTTTCTAACATAAAACAAGCCCCCATCGCTTGATATGGCACACCAAAGCCTAATCCCGTTTGATGAGTAAACACCCCTCCACCAGTTTTATTACCGGTGTGTTGCTGAAAGCTCTGCATCTCTAGGGTCATTCCCCCTGTCAGAACCTGCTGAGAAACACCGTCTCAGATTCTCCGCTCAGATATTAGCTTTGACAGAATAAACAGGAAGTACACGCACACACACGCGCTCTTAGTCACGCACAAACAGGCTTGAATGTGTAAACAGACCTTGAGCATCCTAATCCCATAAATTTGAGTGCTGCTGGTGCGAAGAATCCTCTAGAGATGCTGGGGTTTTTTAAATGTGCAGCACACATACGTTACGGTTAAGTCGAGAGACGCTAGCATCAAGAGACGCTGGCTCTCTTTGCCACTGGTTTTTCAATAAACAATCCCACATCAGTCTTGTTCAAAAAAGGCTATTTTTATATCACTGTTCTTAGGCCGTTAAATTTCCAGCTCAGTATAAACAGTTGAGGTAACCAGTAAACACGGTGGAGCACCTTTTTCTTTGACCTGTCAGTCATCTCCTGACAGAAGTAGTCATTCTGTTTGGAATGTTTTCAGAACTGCCAAGCGGAATTTGGGTTTTTGAGGTGATACGGTGGAAGTGAATAGTTTTAGAGCTCGTCAGAGTTGAAGTATGTGGAAGAGGGAGAATGATTTGAGTTTAAAACTGTCAGGTGCAGATTTACTAAGGAGAAACCAATGTTTGTTTATTTATTTATTTTTTGTCGTCAAGAATCTTTATATACTTCCTTCTGTTCTGATCATCATCTCATTAGAAAAAGGACATCCATCATTTGTGAGCGCAGGTGTTCCAGACAAACTGATTTAAGATTATGCTTATGTACAGTGTTCATAATTTAAGACACATGGGTTACACTCTTCAATAATTTTATTCAGCAAGGGTGTATTAAATTGATAAAAAAAATAATAATAATAATAAAAATACAGTGACGTTTTTACATTTTGTATGTATTTTTAAAAAAGTGTTCTTTTGAACTTTGTTAATCGAAGAATCCTGGGGAAAAAAATACATCACCGTTTCAACAGAAATAAGTAGCACAACTTTTCAACATTCATAATAAAAATCTTGTTTGAGCAGCAAAACAGCATGGGTTAATTTGTTTTAGAAATACTAAAATGGTGGTAGTAGTAGTATTTCACTATATTACAGTTTTTACTGTATTTTGTTCAAATAAATGCAGGATTGGTGAGTATAGGAGACCACTATTAAAATCATTACCTTTTTATTTTTTTGTGGAGAAAATTTGATATTTTACATTTTAAGAAGGACTTACTAATTCACCTTTAAGTACATACTAATAAGCAGTCTTATTGTAGAAGTTGGATGCTTGAAAAGCTTTTGCTAGACTGTGAAGGATTAAGGTTCTTTACTAATTAAAACTTCAGAGGAGAAGCTCTCTAGAGGCCAGACAGAAACTCAAGTCACTCTGCAGTTGTTGCTAAAGATGAAAGTGTTTTCATAGCCTCTGAACGTTTTGTCTTCTTAAAGTCATAGAAACTTATTCTTGGATATGGTGGCCTGGTAGTGAGGTTGGGTTTATCATTTTCTGGTAATGTTTTAGGTCAGGGATGCCCAGTCCGGTTCCTGGAGAGCTGCATTCCTGCAGAATTCAATTCAAACCCTGCTCCCTGCAAACCTTGCAAACACACCTGTCTGTAATTATCAAGTGTTTCGGAAGACATTATTTAAGTGGTTCAGATGTGTTTGATTTAGTGCTGGAGGTGAAATCAGCAGGAAAGTAGATCATAGTTCATATGACGTTTATCTTAAATTGTTTAGGTCAAAAGGTTAATGTGTATTGAGTGACAGATATAATTAATTTTGTGTATTTTTTTGTATCTAAGCAGTCCTTCTCTTTCTGCATTGTATTTACAGCTTGTTTCAACGTGTGAGTTCAGTTAGAAACTGTTTAATTAAATGCATGTTCTTTGTCTAATAAATGCACACTCAGAGCTGCTCGTCCCCAGTAGTCTCATGCCATTGTGCTTTTTCTTCCCTTTGCCCTCTTAAAAAATCAGGATATTAAAATGCATGTTATCTGGCTGCATCATAATTTGGCCGGATGGCCGGAAACCATGTGGCTTGTTTGTGTCCCTACATTTCCACAACGGTTATTAACACACATCAGCACACAGTGAATCAGAGACAGATGGCCGGCCAATAGAAAAAAATGAGGGCTGAGGGAGAGTGTAATTAAAAAAAGAAAAAATACTCTAATTATGAGAAGAGTTTCCACCCTTAGTTAGATGCGTTTTTGTTCCTGGGCTTTAGTTTTTAGAGACCTTATTACAAATTCAGGAATGCCTGCTTCAGCATGCAGCAGTTGGTTTAATCATAAAAATAGATATTGTTTCCATGGTTTTTGTCTAAAGCTTTAAGAGGTTTTATACCTAAATGTTTGGACATTTACATGAGAAGATCTAAACAAACTCTTAATTTTTAGTCCTTAGAGGTAGGAATCACCATCAGGTCTCAACAGCAATCAAGAGTTTTGAGCCAGTGCAGCATTGTCATATTTTTTTTTTTTTTGTTTGATCTTATCCTCATCTTTTTTTTTTTTTTTTGCCAAGATAATGCAGTCTAGCTGGCTAACACAAGATGGTTTTGTCAAAGTTGACTTGTGATAATTTTGAAAGCATCAGTGAATGAAAAGTAGAAACTGTACAGCTGCTTGTCAGTAATGTGTTCCATAATATACCAAATATTTGTTTACCTACAGTTTGTTGTGAAAAATTAGTTACATTTTATAGATGTATAAGTACTTGTTGCAAATCCTCTTTGTAAAAATAAATTCAATTAAAGACATAGCAAGCAAATTTGCTAAAAATGATAATTCGTAAATCTATTAAAGCATATTGCATTTTAGATAATGCAGTAATAATGATTAAACATTTAGGATTTTTTTTTTTTTTTTTTTTTTTTTAAAGCTTTAATGGTCAGTTCTAACAAAAATGAAAATTCTGCCATTTAAACACCCTCATGTCATTCCAAGCCTCTGGTTTATCTATGGAACACAAATGCACAGAGCACATCAAATATGGTAAATGGATGCTTAAACATGCATGCCTGACGCACAAGAACCAATGAGGTGGGGGGGTTTTTCTCACTTGCCAGGCACAAATTAGACCTTCCTTCGATATCTGACGTGCTCAGTGCCTAAATTAAAATGTTTGTCATATAAAGCAATTGTCTCTATTTGGGGGACCAATTCATATGGGTCACACTTACAGGGTCTTAATTTTAAGCTTGAAAATGTTGATTGCCTAATGGATAATGAATGCTTTATTAGTGTTGCAAAGATGACCAAAGGTCTTGAAATGACAGGAGGGTGAATAAATGACAGGATTTAAATTTTTGGGTGAACTATCCCTTTAAAAACTTTTAACATTTCTCATACTATATACAGACTTCTAATGATAACTTCAGATGATTTGCTAATCTATCACTGTCTTTGAATTCTCTTCATTTGGGCGTTTTTCTCAGCGACTATTTTTTTTTGTGTGTGATTAAATGAGGTTCTTTTGACTAATTAATCTGCATATGTAATTAATTTGATTAAATTGATTGACAGCCCTAATTGATGCTTTAGTGTTGATTGAGTGTCCTAATGATAATCACAGTAATGTACTGCAGTTTGTGTTTCATTATTCTCATCACCTCTAGTAAATATTCATAAAAGTCTATGTAGAGTTTACTCACGAGTGGCCAGAACGAGAGTACTACAACCCTCCTTTTGGCCAGAGCTCTCCTCGTGTTGCATGGCAACCGTGTACAGATAGAGGGAGGTGGACAGCGTCCTTCTCGCTGCCGCCCACTGTCAGTGTCTATGGAGTGAGTGAGATCCACAGCCCTCCCGCTCTCTGTGTTCATCAGAGTTTTGCCGACAATGAGCAAAGGATTCAGCCAGCCTCTTCAACAAGAAACATGTGCTACGGTCCAATCAATAGAGCAGCACAACCTCAGTGGTATCTGCTACATGTTAGATCTCACACCGACACGTTCCAGCAGATGAGTATCACGAGTAGCAGAGGAGTGGGCGGTCGGCTCTGTACTTTTTACGATTTCTCTCGTTCAGAAATATTTGTACTGTGTACCCTCTGTTGTTGAGCACTTTAGGGTGCACGTATCCTGTTATAATACAATGCCCCAGGGCTACTTATTTACAACCTTGTTAAATATCACTGCTTGTGCATCGAGAGAGAGAGAGACGAGAAGGAAAACAAGTTCACCGACAGGGTTTTCCATCCCTCAGACACAATGTCTTTGGAGGGAGGAAACGTAGTGTTTTTCAGGCCTCTTCTCTCTGGTCGTAGCATTCAGGTTTTTTTATTTCTCCTTTTCAGGGGGCCGTCTGTGTTAGAGGGCTTATTTGTTTCCTGAATGGCTAATCTGCCAAGTTCATGCCTGAAGCATCGGTGCTGAGAGAGCCGTTGTTCTGAGCACTGCCAGGGCGGGCCATGTAATGGTGCAGCCCAAGCTCTCTAATTTCCATACAGCTGTCCTGGTGGGCAGGTCTCAGTGCAGAATGTCAGCACAAGGGAAAAGCTGTTACCTTTCATGTACCTACATGCTAAGGTGGTTCAGTGTACATAAAGGCTAATCGGCTCTGGGAAGTTAAGCCGAAGGCTCAATTAAGGGTTTGTTTGGGTAAATCCAGTTGACCAATACAGCACTAATATTGAAGCACCCATTGTTACATTAGTAGATTAGCACCAAATAAAACTGATTTGCCGTTTACAGTCTTAACACTTTTTTTAAAAAAAATGTGTCATGCTGAAGAGGATTTAATGAGTAGTTTACACAAAAATGGAAATTCTGACATCATCCTTCAAGTTGTTCCAAACAAGAATGAACATCTTTTTTTTCATTGAACATAAAAGGAGAAATTTTGAAGAATGCACTGGTCCTTTTTCATCCCATTACATTAAATGGGGACTGGAGCGAAAAAGTGAAAGCACAAAGCATGAAAAAAATAGTTGATTTGTGTATGATGAACGGATCTTAATTTAAGTCACTGTTCACTGAATATCTTAACATCCATCCTACCTCCTTACTGCATTCATGAGAATTATCTTCTTCTTGAAAATAAAATTATTTTCAATCTGTTTTCAATGAATGATTCAAGACTGATGTGTTTCTCTGGTTTAATTCAGCAGCTGTGTCTAAAATCACATTAGTGATTCTTTATCATATTTGATGTGCTCGAAGTCTAAAATTCATCAAATAAAGTAACTGTCTTTTCAAAAGGCTTGGAGTAAATTCTAGTAGATTACTTTCACAATGTCTTTATGTATATTTTGAGCTTGAAAATGTTGGTTTCCCTAGACTTTGAATGGATGGACAACAAATGCTCATAGAATATTACAAAAATAATAATAAATTAAATGTTTTTGTTGCCAAGATTGGTTTGAAGAGACATGGGGGTGAGTATGGGGGGGGGGATCTGATATCGCCCCTATTACTCTTTATATAGTGAACTATTTGAGATGGCTGCCATTTGTAGTTGAGCCTCACACCTTTACACTTTGTATTAAGATGCAATTTGGTCGATCGGATCACAAGTGGACAATGCTGAATACAGGTGTAAACAGGGTGTGAAACGTTTTGAGCTTGTCCACTTTCGACCACTTCCAGAGGTAGTCGAAAACGCATTCAAAAATGCGAAAATGTGTTCAAGTAGCCACAAAAGACCGCCTACTCTCCGCCTACTGACCTAATACATGCGTAATCATTGCACGTACAAGGACACGCGCTTATCAGAAGGGATTTAAACTTTGAACGGGGCAAATCAGAAGTATTATTTTCTGATAAACTGAAAAAGAAACAACAGCAGTAAATACAAGCAGACGTAATATTAATGCGTGATAACTTTAGCCCTCCCGCTCGTGTTTTGACGCCGACAGAGGGATCCGCCCATTTATCCTTCTCTTGACGTAATCAGCACCACGGGGGGTAATCTGGTCAGAAGTGGATGGAAGTGGACAGAAGAGACAGATTAAAATGCCAGGTGTAAACAGGTATGTGTCTCCATTGTCCACTTGTGATTTGTCGACCAAAACGCATCTTAATACCAGTGCAAACAGGGCCATAGTGAACCTTATCAAGTGCACTCATTCAATCGTATGATGCACCTGAAAATGAGTAGTCTATACAACCAATGTTCCTCAACGGCTAGCTGTTAGAGAATATCCATACTGTGTGAGTGTCATGCCAAATGAATTACCATGTCATAAGGTGGATTTATACAAGTGAATATGAATGTGCAAGACTTCCGATTTATTAGCTGCTTTAGATAAATAACTAGAATAGTGCAGTAAATGGTTAAATTATTTGCACGTAACAGACCCTTTTTGTTCAGCTAATATAACTTGAAGTGGAAGCCTCACACATTCAAGTTACAAATGGCTGCACACTTACTTAATGTATCAGTTTGGTATTTTCCCTTATATTCTGAGTGTTCATGATTGATTTAGCAAGGGATGGATCATGAACAAACCCATTGATTCAACCCTTATCTACCCAGCCCCAAGACAGCGGTGTGGAGCAGTGATTATGAAATGAGAGTATGCAAATGGTTGTGATATCAGCCTCAGTGTTATAGATGATTTATCTCTTTTCATTCAGTGCATCCTACATGGCTGTTTTTAAATCAGTACCTGTCCAGTGATCACTAGAAAAAGCAGCGTGGCTTTGGACTGAAAATCAAGGAATCCTCCTACAGAAAATTGACTGCTGTTGTGGTATGAAAGCAAGACGAGCAGTCGACAGAGGAGCGTCTATTTTTGGGAAGGTATTCTAACCTCTCTTTCTGGCTCCCTGGATCATGTAGTGTCTTATCCTCAGAGGAGGATGGCCAGCTGGCGTAAAAAGATGCTCTCTCTTTGTGGCAAAGCTGATGGAAGGAAAAGGAAGTCATGTTTGTACTCAATCTATCTTCAGTAGGGCAGCTCTGTACACTGTGCCAGTGCATGCTTGAGTCTTTCTATACACACGTTTATTGACACTTCTTGCCTTGTTGGATCCTGTTGGACTTAATCAACAACTCTGTAGCCAAAAGCAAACGGAGGCCTCGCAGTGCCTCCAGCTGAGCAGGAGAAAGCACTCGGGTAGCTGCATAGACTGCGTCACTGACCCAGCATCTCTCATCACGTAAAGCACCACGTTCAGTTAGCATTTCTCAGCATGTACTGTAGAGGGGTGTGGCCAGCCCAACAAAAACTCCTTAATCAGCATCTCTAATTCAGGTCTGCTGCAGGCTGCCAGCGTCTATGTGAGTGCAATTGTGGTGTTTTATAGTGTCACTTATGGATGGATGATAGAAACTTTATATAATCCTAAAAATCTAGCTGATGAAAGAGAATTTAAAAAAAAAAATAATTTAATTTATTTGAAATACATAAATATCAAATCATGATGCAAATATGCAATGACAATGTTTTAAATGTATAGTTTATGCAGAAGTGATGTAAAAACTATATACAGTGTATAAGAGTGTATGTATGTCAATAAAGGTAGATATATGTGTGTATATACAGTATATAAAATGTATATATTTAATTATTTTATTAATAGTTAAATATATTTAAATAGTTATGAACATTTTAAATGAAACGTTAAATATTTAAATAATTAAATCCTTATTATCATCTTACTTTGGTGAGTGGCGGCTTGTGGCTGTTAAATTATGAATATTCAATTGAAGTTATCCACCTCAAAGTGAAGATGGATAGTTTTTTTAAATTTAATTAATTAATTTCATCTTTATAACATTTTTTAATTTGCATCTGAATGAAAAGGTGCAGCACTCTTATTTTTGGATGAAAGGAAACATTTGTTTTGAATGTCACAGTTTTGTTAATGGTCCACTTCTTTAATCATTAGATGTGATTCAATAAGAATACTCAAGATTTATTTTCTGTGTGTCTAGTACTTAGCTTTTCATTTTTTTAGTGAAAGAGCATTCTGTGTAAAGGCTTTGCCTTACCACTATGTTAATGTACTTTGACATGAAGTATCATTAGGAGTCTAAGAGGTTTTATTTTTAGCAGATGCTGGAGTGTTCTCTGAGAGGAGCTGGGCAGAGATTTGAACATGGAGACTTTTAGGATACAGTGTCATAGCTTCTTCCAGAAGAGAAATTTATGACTAGATATCCGTGGCTTTAACTTGTGCTCTTTATTCAAGTTGAAAGTAGCATATGGCATGCAATTTTATGGGGCGGTCGTGGCCTAATGGTTAGAGAGTCGGACTTGTAACCCGAAGGTTGCGGTCCCGGCAGGGATTGTAGGTGGGGGGAGTGAATGTCCAGCGCTCTCTTCACCCTCAATACCACGACTGAGGCGAGACCCTTAAGTAAGGAACCGAATCCCCAACTGCTCCCCGGGCGCCGCAGCATTGGCTGCCCACTGCTCCGGGTGCGTGTTCACAGTGTGTGTGTGTGTGTTCACTTGGATGGGTTAAATGCAGAGCACAAATTCCAAGTATGGGACGCCATATTTGGCCACATCATGTCCTTTCCTTCCTTTCCTTTTCCTTTCCTTTATCGGCTTCTGATACGTTCATCCCTGTAACTTTCCCAGAATTACACAAAACATCTTAAAACCAGCATAAATTTAAGTGTTACTTTACCAAATCTGAATAAGCTTATCCACAATAAGCCCAGAACAATTTAGCACTTCGGTGTAGTAAGCTTCCTTATTAGGAGAGGGTACTGACACAGATTTCCCAATTTGATTCTGAATCACAGGCTTGTTTGATTCCAGTTTTAATAGGAGTCATTTGGGTATTTTTTTAATTATAATTTCAACTGGCCTGTTTTTTAGTTTTTACATAATCGCAACAATCTTGCATTGTGACTGATTTCACATTATTTAAAATTGTAATGTTAACAATTTTTGTAGATTACATTTTTACATGTGGTGTTTATGTGCAACAAAGAGGAAATGTTAAAGAACAGGATTGCGTTTTACACATTCTAGTTTAACATGTTTTTAACCAAGTAATTGTAACATTTATTTCACTGTCCCCCTTTTTTTCAACAGTGTCACTTAAGACAAAGTAATTATGCTGTTAAAAGTACATAAACTTGTTGGCAGTCAGTTAAATAGAATTAAAATAGAAATGATTAGTGATGACCTCTATTATAGAATAATGAAAACGTTACTCTATTATCAATTGGATATACATGACTTCTGGCTGTTTGGAGACTGTCATGGCTTAGCAAGAGAGAAGACGGGTGCGATTGGTTTGCATTCCAGTCACGATATTTCAAGACCTCAGCAAACTGACCCAAGACAATGGAAGTAGTTCATTATATCCCAGCTCTCACTCAGTTTCAAAATGGCCATTTGTCTTTATTCTGGTCTCTTTTTTTTCTAGCAGACTATAGAAATCTTGAGCTCATACCTACATTCCTCAGTTGGTTTTTGAATGCCACCACCACAAAGGAACTTTTAGAAACTACAAGACCTGGTAAAAGCCCAATTACTGAATAAACAGAAACTTGCACCTTTAATGAGCAATACGTTCCTTTTGTTTTCGTTCATAGTAGGACCTCAAAGCAAGCGGTGTTAAACACTGCGGCATTGCAGTTTTCCAGCGCTCTGTGTGGTCTCTCTGGACGAGTGTTTCTCAGAGCTGTTGGATTCATGAGAGAGGAGGTTGATGGGGCAGTTCTGGTGAAGTCATGCGTGTTAACAGGGATACATAACCACGATTCCCCATGGGCGGCCGTTTAGGACACGAGGTGGCACGCAGTTCTTCTCCAACCCTAGACTCATTAAGAATACATGAGCACTTAACGTTCTGCTGCCAGTGGCAGACATCTATTATTGATGGTGGGCAGATTGCTCCCTTGAATAATATAGGACTCTTTTGTGTTGTTGTGGACCATGAAGCCTGTCTTTGGAAGTGTTAATGCAGAGAAAATCTTGACCCGTTCGACTTTGCGGAGAGAACTTCTGCACCCTCTTTGCTTTCCGTTGCATTTCTGAGATCATTAAAAAGAAAAACAAGTTATCTAACTGCTTTTCTCTAAACAATGTAGTACTTCTCATCTAGTTGTAGTTAAGTAGTGTTTCTCTCTTTCTTTCTCTCTCTCTGTGATGTTCCACATTATATGTAAAAACTGTCCTGGGTGGTTTAAGGGACTGTTTAGATGGATATCACAACAGTCTTAATTAGTGAATTTCCATGCCTGTGGTCCAGCTGTTTCCTTCAGCATGAAATTCAGCAGAAATTATAATCAAGTTCCAGAAACACCCTGAAGCAGGGTGTGATGGAGCTTTTTTCCATACACTTTTTTTTTTTTTTGTTTCAGAGGCCCACATTGCCCTCTTTCCACATTCTCACTAAAACCTGGTTTATGCAAGGGTCTATGTGCAAGTGATGTCACTGAGGCACTCATGGAAGTGTTCATTGCTTCAAGGATGTGTTTGCATGGTTGTGCACTTCTGATTTTTTCTAACGTTGCAATTTGGTCCTGTTGGACAAATTCAAAAGAAGGTGGGTCAAAGTAGCTGAGTCAGTACATTTGAGGCATTGTAAAGCACCAAGCTTTTTAGTGAAATTGCCTTTTGCAACCTCTTTAGAAAGACTTGAGTTTGACCACTACCTTCTGTACAAATAATAAAAATCTCCAAACAGTATTCTGAACTTTGACTATTTACCCAAAAATATGTCTACACTGTGGAAAAAAACAAAAACAAAAAAAAAAACGGCAGCTGTGGTTGCCAGTATTTTGCCGTAAAAAATATGGTAGCAACATTTGTTTTATGGTTTTAACTTAAATTACTGTAATATCATTAACTGATATAATGTTAATATACCAATCTATTGAAGTACTAAAATCTGTTTTGTACCTTTTGTAATACATTTTATAACCACCAAAAGCAGGTGGTGATGAGAACATCACATAATGAACCAAAGCTCATCACAAGCAGCTTTTAAATATTAACATATATAGGTGCACAGTTTCATTCACACAAACACTAAACACTATCATGGAAACACACATGAAGCTGAAATAATGCAATAAACATTAATTTAATAATATTAGATGTAACATACAACCCTAATGTACAGAACTGAAGATGAAACATTATTTCAACAGCAACAACAACAACAAAAAAAAAACATAAAATTTGAAATGTAACGCAGAGAATTCTGGGAATGTCAGTTTACCTACCTGGTCTCATGGCATAAATGTACCTGGGGGCACTTTTTAGTGAGACGCGAAATACGTACCAATAACTATCACTGCAGTTTCCAAAAGAAATGAACACAATTACTTGAAGAATATCATGTTATGGCTTCAAAACGATATTAATATGCTGGGAGATTTGAAAACTGATGTTTTTTAACGTTAGCATCACACATATCCAGCTTCATATCTATGGGTTTTCATAGACAGTAGGTTTGCTCGGTAGCTCACAGAATACGGAGACGTACATGAGAGGTGAGGAGCTCTGGTTCGAATCCCGTGTAACTACGGTTCGACAAAACTGTTCAAATCTGCATATAAGGAAGTGTAAATAGCATGGTTGCATCAACAGATGCGTTTTTTAAATCAGTTTTGCATGTCGTCAAAACTATCGGGTAGGTTTAGGGTTGGGTTTGGTGAAGGGCATATTTCCAACACGATAGAGCATTAATTTTTAGCGACGGTCCCCGGATATTTGAATTCTGAACCGCCGCAATACATACCTGAAGCAACGTAAAAAAAAAAAAAACAGCAATACGTACCTATATCAATGTAATAAATACGTACCAAGGTTTACGTACTGAACCCGTGTTTTAGCACCACTCAGTGAACATTTCTCTTTGAAACTGCGGCGAAACGTGCATTAAGGTATGTAAAAAAACGGTCTTGCTAAAAAGTGCACCCAGGTACGTTTATGCCATGAGACCAGGTTGCAATTTACAGTTATTCACTGTAAATTATACGTTTTTTTTTTTTTTTTTCACTTCCAAAACCGGTATACTACCGTATAATTACGTGTAATGTCCAATACAGTTTTTCACAGTATATAGTAGGGGAACCTACCGGTAACCATTTAACAGGTTTTTACTGTACCAGTAACCATTTAACATTTTTACAGTCTTTTACCATTAAATTCACATTTTTTACAGTGTAGACTTATAATTTTTTTGCATAGCACAAAAATAAAGAATTTCTTAACATATTCATATGTGAACAGAGTAACTGGTTTTAATACATTATAAATGTGTCCAACTCTTTCATATGATCATTGACCAGCAAAGATGTTTATTTACCTGGCTACGTAAATGAATTTCAGCAAGCTGCTCACTCCTGTTTCTTGCTGGTTCGGTTAGTGTTGTCTCTGCTTTGCTGTTTGTTATTTCTGAGAATGTTGCAACCATGAAATTCATCCAGTCAACCCAAACGGGGGCTGTGTGCTCTGCACACAGTCTGTGGAGTGTCATGCAACACGTCAAACAAATGTACAAAGTATTAAATAACGCATAGGCTGAATATCTTTATTCATCATTGCTTATTTTCGTCTTGCTCTCTGACTCAGTACCTCATTCTGTCTCTTTGATCGCTACATTGTGTTCCTCCCTTACTTAAACCATCACCCGTGGTATTAGGTTGGGAGAACCCGCTCTTGTTGTTTTGCAGTACACAGACAGGAAGAGCTGAGAGGATTGTGTCTCTGCTCATGACTGACTGCTCTCTCAACCCTCTGGAGATGTAACCAAACACTTGATATCATCCTGTTAGCGACTGTCACTCTTTGTCCTACAGGGCCTGAGTAAGAGTAATTACTTCATCACACTCTCACATCTTGACCCAGAGTCACGGGTCTCTCTTATATCTCATGGGACAAGGGTTTGTGCTTCTGTGCCTCAAGTGATTAATCTCGTTCCAAATTCAAACCTTGTATAATTAAGTCCTTTATGTGCAATTAAAAAGTTTGTGTCTTTCAGATACCAGCTTTCTTAGCAGGTCACACCAATTTTTAACAACATGTGCTTGGAGACTTTGAGTTGTTTTTCTGAAAGCCGATTGAGAAAACTGAGAGAGCGAGAGCTCCTCCAACCCCTGAGGCCTGTCCTGAGGCTCTTGAGGAGCCTGCTTATGTTTACTCTTTCTGTTTGCGTGTGCTTAGCGTTTTAAACCACCGCCACAGGCACTGCTCCATAATTGAGCTAAATCAGATCTTTCCTGTTATTTTGGAGTCGCGCCTACTCTATTTGGTGCACTTGAATGAAGTCATTGTAATAGGTTTTGTTTGTTGGTAAATATTTTTATTACACTGATGTAAGCTCTGACAGCTGTCCACAGCTAAATTGACCGGACTTGAGTCAGTAGAAGAACATTTTGTCAATATTTGTGCAACCAACCAGAGCAAGAACACGATTCTATTCCAAATAGGAAAAATGATCATGAACACCATAATATTCCTCTTTTAATCGTCTAGTGTGAAAGTTGCAATGTCTTTCACATAACATCTGAGACAGGCCAGCGTTGCTGTTGTGTTACATCATCTGGCTTCAACTGACACACACCATCCAAAACAAAAGTCAAAAACTGTTTGTTTCTTTGCCAAGCTGTTTCTTTTTTTATTTCTGGAAGACAGCAACCAGTAGTACATTTAGTTGTGATTGATTTTTCAGGTATTCTTCTATTCCTCATTTCAAAAGCTGGGCTGATGTTTTTATGAAAAGCACCTTGTGGTGTAAGTTTGACACTGATATCTGATCAGCTTTGGCACTGCTTTCTCATGGAGGAGTAAGATTTGAAGAGGTGAAACTGGTTCAGAATCAGCGTTAGCGTACATGGATATGAAAGACCTGCAATTGTGGTCTAACCGCATGGTTAAGATCCTCCCTCAGCGCCGAAAACTATGTGTTATACCAGCCCGACTGGAGCGTCTGGAACAGGAGCTAGTGTAAGAGGAAACACCTAATGACAGCAGCAACAAGACTGAACATGCCCTCTGCAGTGAAGCAGGTTTACATGTTTCAAGATAAAGGACGGGATGAAGACTTGTCCAGTAGTTAAACCTCTTATTAGGGTACACAATTTAGTCAGTTTTCTCAATTCCGCCCTCATAGTTGGAAATGTTTTTCATGTTAGTCGTGACATGTGACTGTTCCTTCGTTCTGTCAGCTTGTCAATTACGACTAAATTCTTGGCTGTGATGTGTATCATACAGGCTGATATAAAAGTCTGTTGATTTTGGACAGTGTGCCATGGCTTTTACACAAGATCTGTTCCACCTGCATTCCTTCCACATGAGAGCATCTCTAACTCACCTGTGGAGGCCATATATCACTCTGAAATGTGCAGCATAGAGCACAGCCTGTTTGCTTGTAGATCCTGAGATTACTTTACTGAAGTTCTAGCTTCTCCAGATCTGTACTCCATCAATTGTCCACTTTTACAAACTCTAGAACATTAAAATTTTGCTCAGGTATATCCAACTCTGGATACACTAAATCCATCACAAGAGTTTCCTTGGAGAAGACAAAGCACAACCGATGTACAGTGAATGTGCTAATGGAACAATCTTTCACCTACGTAAAGTTTATCTTCCTCATTGAGAGAGCTTGTGTTTGAACTTGTAGCTGCTGAAGGGGGTATTTCTTTCATTTAGCTGTGAGCATGGCCCTGTTCAGTAGGGGTGGGAGAAAAAATAGATTTCCTTCTCTTATGCACAGTAAGTCCTTGTTCAACAATTCAACAAAATAGTCAGAATCGATTCTGAGCATGGTTATTTTCTTGCATATGTGCAATAACACTTTTGTGTGCTAGAGACAGCTGTATTCTGCTCGCTGCCAGTTACACACAAATACACAACAGCGGTTAAATGCATTTGAATCTCAAAATGCTTTTATAATGCAAAATAAATGAGAAAACCGTTATGTCTTAAGGACAGGCCAAAACATCTGATATGTTAAAATAATTAGCATGAATGCAGCATCTTAGATCTGCCGCTGTCTATAATGTCATCAGTAAAAATCAAACCGCAATAATGAAACCTCTTAAATTGAAAAATCTATCACTGCGCTTGTCTGGAAACAATTGTTTTGATTTATTATAAATTTGTAATTATTTTAAAAAGTATTTCTATAAGTAATTTAATGAAAATATGCAAATACATCTGATGTTCAAAGTTGGTAAACTTTTAATTCATTTAAAAAAAAAATGTAGGTCAAGAATCGTTTTGGAATTGGATTATGATTCCAAGAATTAGAATTGGAACAGATTGTGAGGTGCCTAAAGATTCCCATCACTGTTGTTTGGTTCACACAGAGGTTTCAAGACCACAGACTTCGTGTCTCCTTTCTTCAGTTTTAAATGCATTCATGAGAGTACAAAACATTGTTAGTGGAGCTCCAGGTCTGTAATCTGAGTCTATTTTTATCTGTTAGTGGTAATCATCATTTTCTACATAGTGTTAGTTGACCTTCCATAGCTGACTGCTTTCTCATTCTCAAACACACACACACACACACACACACACACACACACACACATACACACAGTTGCAGTCACAGATTCTAAAAACACAGTCACTTCTCAAGTGTGTCTCCACAAAAACAAACAGTCCGAGAAAGGTCAGCTTTTAATGAGACTTTTTTTTAATAAGGATAGAAATGTTATATCTGGACTTGTCTGCCATATCTGCACCATGTGACTCATCAAAGTGGGAGATGAAAGAAAATCTTCAGCTAGAATATCAATAGCTGCAGTGGCACTAGATTGCATCGGTTTACAAATCTATATGCACATGCTCTGAGCAGACCTTAGGCAACTGTCTTAAGATAAAACATCATACGTACTTCACGCGTTATGTGGGATTTTGCTGTCATGCATTGACATTTCTTCACTGATTGTATTGGCTACAAGATTGACTTAGATGTAAAAGTTTCACATCTTTGATAGAGTTTCAGAGTAGGGTGTAAGTAATACAGTTTGGCTTTTAAACTTTATTCAAAAAGGAAAAATGTTAAACTTTCATATTGTTAAAAGTAAGACTTTCATATTGTTTCCAGTTGACATTGCCAGTTAGCTCTTCAGGTCTCTTTCCTCATGTTACCTACACTCTAAAAAATGCTAGGTTAAATGCAACCCAGCGCTGGGTAAAATATGGACAAACCCAGCGATTGGGTTGTTTTGACCCAGCGGTTGGGTTAAACATTTAACCCAACTGTTGGTTGAAAACAATCCATATTTAACCCAGCATTTTTTAGAGTGTACATTTAACATACTTGGAGTGGTCTGAAAATTATCATCTGAAACCAGATCAGGGCAAATACTTTCTGTGGGAATCTGCTATGCTAAAGGTCACTGCACCTTTGAAGAATCCTGTCTTTCACTGCAACATGGAGGGTCAAAAGTGGAGCTTTTAACAGTTTGTTCTTTCATGTTGTGCAGGACTGACTGTTGCCCTCCTGTTATGGTTCACTTCAAGCTATCAAGGGAGGGGATAACTTATCATATCTGCTCACAGAATTACTATAAGGTCACCACCTCAGTTTTGTCAGGTTCTCTAGAAGAACGGTGTCCATTCCTGCTTCTGGAAGCCCAGTGTTCAGTAGAGTTTGGCTCCAAGCTGCTCCAACACACTTAGCTTAAAGTTTCTGGTGATTCCGAAGACCTTGATTAGTTCTTTCAGATGTGTTTAAGTAGGTTTAGGATAATTAGGACTCTGCAGGATAGTAGCCTTCCAGGAGCAGAATGGGATACTCCTGCTTTAAAATTGAAATCTTTCGCAGTGTAAGGTATTGCCTTAGGCTCTTTTCTCTGTCCTTAAGAATGCTGAGGAACCAGTCTGTAAGCAGTCAGTAACAGTTACTATAACTTAAAACATGCAGAGCTGCTGAACTTCACAAACAGCTGGAACTGAAAATATGGAGAGCTGCTGAACTTCACAAACAGCTGTAAAAATAAAGCAGTAGCCACTGTCCCCGCTAATTACCGTACATTACCACTACAGGCCGGGTAAAATTACAGTCCTCAGATAGGAAACCATCACCTGGAGTTTTTTGTAGTTTTCTTTCCTGCTGATTTAAAACGTTTGCCCACAACCTCCCTTCACAAACTAATGGACATTTCTTTTGCTTTAATACTTTATAGTTCTACTGTCAATAGTAGAAGTGGAACAACTCTTTGGGGTTTAACAGAAAAAGCCTTGTAATAAAGAGAAGTCCTTCGCCTCTCTGTTGCTACCAACAAAAATCTCTATTTAGATTTTACTCCATGATAGTCAACATATGAGTCAGTATGTTTGCAAAGAATTTATGACAGTCATATTGCAAGATTAGATCAGGGTGCAAGGGTCAGTGAGCATGTATGCTTGAATATTTTAGTTCTTGGAACAAATGAAGAATAAATTTGCATGTATAACCCCAGAAATTTAATTGATTTCTCCCTATGTTAGGTGCACATGTCATACTAAAAGGCCATGGTGATATTCTCCCAACTTTCATAAAGAAATTAAAGAGTTAAGAGACTAAGGCCCATCTGTGTTCATCCTGATTGTAGTAATTGTAAAATTGTAAGAAATCGCAGTTTCTGGATCCTATTTAGAGGATATTTTGTTATAATATTTGTTACATTTGCGTTTGCTTCTCCATCTCAGGTGTATTGATTTTTCCTAACATCACAGAAGTAATTTCCCTCTGCTCTTTTATGCTTTACACACATCTAGTTTAATTTACCCAGCATTGTTGTTTATCCAATTCCTAAATTGGACAGTGACCCCACGATGTCTCCGTGTATCATTTCATCTTCATCATTCACCCAGCCATGAGGGATGCTGCCTGCATGTCATTCATCATGACCCAATCAAACGTGATGGATCAGGTGCTTATTGTCAAGTTGGAGGCTAAATGCTCGGGTCAGGAGCAGATGGTATCATTGTGCTTGGTAGGACATCGCAGTCCGCAGGCGAATTCATTAACCTCGATGTCATCTGCCCGATTGGAATGTGCACTTACTTGCTTTGCACCGGTTGCCCATTCATAGGGAGGACACAGCCTGTCCTCCATTTTCTTTTCAAAAAGGTCAAATATACAGTGTCTAAATGTTTGGGAATGTTTTAGCAATTTGTTTCATTCATGCAAGTTTCTTGATTTTTAATGTCCATTTTTAATTTTGAATGATTAAGGGTCAATGACAAAAAGTTTCCAAGATGGAAAATGAAAGAAAAGGGGAAAATCTTTTAAAATGAAAAATCTAGTTTAAAGTGCATGTGCCAAGTTCTTTGTGGAATCTTTGTTCATGTTGAGTTGACATTTTACAACTTGATCTCCAATGTCGTAAGTTCAAATTATCTGATATTTTAAGAAATGTATTGACCTTGACCGAGTAATGTTGGTCTTCAAGCGTCCTCTCTGTCATTATTTTTAGTACATATTTGTGCACCACATGATCATGGCAAACATTTTTTTTCTGATGTCAATTTTTGTTTAAAAATAAATAAACAGTGTATGCCGAACTATCCAATAAGGATTTCTTTTCTAAGAATTTATTTATTCTTCAGCATTTTTTTCCCCTCATTATGATGTTAAGACTGACTTTATGCTCCTAAAATTAATTCAATTTAATAGATCCAGGCAAAAAAAAAAAAGGGCATTATGGTATTGGACTCTTCATCCACTAGCTGTTTTAGCATCCACAAATTTTCACAAGCTGTCCTCCTGTTTGCAGCATGTTCTTGGCATTTTGCCTGCTTGATTTGTGATAGTGTCTTAAGGAATTAACATTTTCTTGGAACTTGCATTGCTGCATCGCTAAAACAATATAACATTGTTGTGGGCCATCTATCATGGGTCTGGCAGGTCTTGTTGCCTTAAGCATATCTATATCATTCTAAAATCCATGAAATGGGAGATAACAAAATGGACTTTACAACCCAAGTGTTCCCAGGAAAGCACCTGTTTTTTGCGTTGCATGTCAGGGGATAGTCTCTCCATGGAGTCTGTTAATTCTCCACTGTGAACATGGGGGGGTCAGAGTCTCTTCAAAAGACACGGGCAGGACCTTCTCACATGCCACACATTCCTATCCACTGTGTAAAGTTTAAGAGGGTTTTTGTCTGAGGAGAGAGAGCGCTTTATACACACAAACTCCCAATGACCCCCCCCCTCCCCCAAAAATACATACACGCTCCAGTTTGTTTTGGGGTTGCCATAGTGATGTTCTAACAGTCAAGAGATGAGTCATCATCACACCTGTGTTTTTAGAAGAATTCCAACCAAAATACAGTGTTTGCAATTGGTGAAGGACAGATAAGTGTTACTCAAAGAAATATCCCAAGTTTACCTCAATACAATTGCTCGCCATTTCATATAGGTATTGTTGCCAAGGTTATTGGCGTAACGGCTTCTTATAGCTGCTCGCTTGCTCTCTAGTTTCATTGGTTTCAAGACAAAGATTCATTGGAACCTGTGTAAGATGAAGAGTTTTTCCTAGCAATTCATCACCAAATTGCTTGGAAACTTTTGACAGGTGCAATTTTGTCCCTAACGCTTAGTCGCAGTAACTCAGTGTGGTCCTCTCCCTGCAGAATACAGTATCGCTGCAGCTGAAAAGATTAACTCTGTTTTTATTTATTTATGTTTTTAAGAGCAAAGAGAACAATCTAAGGAACCTGTGCCAGCAAGTCTAAACCCCCAAGTGTTGTTTTCCAGTACTTACCTTATTTTTAAGATTTTTCTCACTGCTCGCAATGCTGAGCAACCGCACACGTTGTTTTATTAATACAATTTCGTATGCCTGCACTTTCATTATCAGGATGAGGCAACAATGTTATACCCTAAATGGATTTCTCTGAGAATCAGTCTTACTCGGAGGAGCAGATTAGGACGTTGATTCGAAAGTGGTTGCTAGAACTGCTAACTCGACTAACAACTTGGTTACTTGCAGCCTTAACGTAGTTTGTTGTTTATTACATCTAGCCTCTGGTGGTCAATAGGATGTGTTTGATGCCATGCTGATTGTATCATGAGTAGATGCCCCATTAATCCTGTTCTGTTTTCTTTCTAATGAATGTCAGGCAAATGGCAGAGATCACATTTGCTAACACTTCCATACCCACTTTTCATTTGCCTTGATTAGGCTTTAATGAGCATTGTAACACCAACCACAATCCCTTGAGGTTTTAGTCTGGCTTCATCACACTTGCCGGTTTGTTTGATCTAAACCCATTTTGGTAAAATGTAATGAAATGGTTGGGTTTGAAGCATGGCGACTACTTTCTGGTTGATCATGGCTGTTCTGTGCTTTGTAGATGCATGACATGGCTTGTTACCTCTGAACAAAAGCCATGACAGAAACTTGGGGTGTTTGTGTGCTGTTAATCTTCAGTGATTGGTTTGTTCTCAGTTTGTCTGACACAATGGATCTGTCTTTTGTCTGAGTTTTAGATTGGTTGACTTTTACTGAAACTGCATTGTATAGGATGATTAGTCATTAGACTAAGTCAATTAGTAATTGGTTTGCAAAAAATGCTTATTGGACATAATTATAGTACATCAGGACTTCAGTAAGTAACTTCAGTCATACTTAATACAAGTCAAATCTGAATTTGTGTCATGAAAGTATAGTTAAGAGTGTTAAAGGACACAATTTAACATGTATCATGATGACCCCCTTTTCATAAAAGGCAGTCAGGATGATTCAGTATAGACATCACTGAGGTGTCTGTGGGACATGTCTCGACTTGTTCAGTGAGTCACAGAAACAACACAAATGATGAGCAGTCACCTCCTTATGTGACCTCCTTTATCTTTAGTAGGATTTTTTCAAAATGATCATGAAATCTTGTGAGTAAACAAGAGAGCGCCACAGGCAGGTATATGATTTGTAGGGAACCTTTTTTTGTCACTTGGTGTTAGTTGGCAAATAGTTGTTGGTAACACTGCAGCAATTTCCCATTAGTTAATGTTGCTTATAGTTATAGTTAATGAGCAATACATTGGTTACAGTATTAATCTTTGTTAATGTTAGCTAATTAAAATACTGCCATTTATTGTTAGTTCATGTTACCTCAGTTCCATTAAATGGTAAAGGGGACCTATTATGCAAAAATCACTTTTATAAGGTGCTTGAACACAGTTGTGTGGCTGCAATGTGTGAAAAAATCCAGCCTATAATGGTAAAAATCCACCCACTCATTTATTTGTAATCTAAAAAAATCATAAACAGTCTCTTAGAACGAGCTGTTTCAGATTCTCCCTCTGTTCACGTCACCGAGGGGAAAAAGTCCCGCCCATTATTGCTGCCCTATAAGCATGCGTCTGCCTCTGCCATTAACGTTACTGATTACTGTAGCTGCTGGAGATATACAATGTCAACGCAATGAGGCTTTTCAAGTGTTGTGTTTTGGGATGCACTAACGAACATAGGAGTCGCCATAATCTCCCCTCATCTGAGCCGCTGAGTACACTGTGGTTAAGTTTCATTGTCTAAGGAAATGTCCCTGAAAAAAATCAGGGATCAATACCAACACTTCGTGCGCGAACGTCAGCTCCAGGCAAAGTAAGTTTCACGCGTTTGTTTTCTAAAATGCCCTTCTGAAAGAGCTTCTTGGCACTCTGTAAAGGCCCCGATATACTTCAAACAAAGTTCGTTTTCGTTCTTCGTTTGGGGACAAAAAGAACTTCAAAAAGGCTGAACGACGGTATACTGTTTTCGAACATTCTGACACCCCCGCGCTGCTGGAGGCGGGCTGTAGATTAATGTAAACGTGTCGCGACGCTCCCGCGAATGCCCTAAACACAACAACGATGCAATGATGGTATATCTAGGTCTCTTATTAAACTGGATAAATTATTACACGTTTTTATATTTTGTGTGTTGTCATAATTTGATAATATTGGTATGTTCTTTTGGCATTTCATTTATTTGAAACACATGTATTTAGTACTTGCTACCTTATATCTTTACTCTTTCATTTCATTCTTTTCATGGCTTTGAAAAACTTGCATCTGATGTTTCTCTACATTGCTTTTTGCATATCTCCGGGTTGTCGACACCAAGCTTCGTTGCAGTTTCTTTCTAGGAATTAAATGCTTTCTCAGAATCTTTAAAGTCTCCCCGCGAGTGATTGTACAGGTGCGGATATATTTGTGGCAGTTCAGTTATTCGACACAGTGTATTTATGTTGCTAGTGACTTGGAAATGTTGTTGTTGTTCTCCTACCTGACCTTTGTTGAATGAGAAACGAACCGGGGAAAAAAAAATTGCGCGTCAAAGAAGGCGGAGTTACCGAACCCACCCACCGATTGCGTAATCGCCACAGACCAATGGTAGCTCAAAGGTGTTTAGAAGCCAAAACAAACTCCCCTAGAAAGTTCGCTTTGGTGGGCTGTATCGAACTGCCGAAACGAACTCAAAACGAACTTTGTTTTGGCCTGATTTTGTTCGAAATGACGTCACATCAGTTCGTTCTTCGATTTCGTTTGAAGTATATCGGGGCCTTAAGGCTAATGATGCTAAAGCTACCATTGTCTCTGTCTGTTCTCACTGGTGCTGTCTTCATGAATGATCGTGAATAGGAATGTGGTAGTTAAAAGTTGCATATGAAAGCAATGTGAGTCGATCGCTTGAGTTTGTTGAGCTCATAATCACGAGTGGGACTTATAAAGTTTGTGATAGCATGCCATGCACCATGAGACCAGCTATGTTGTTTTTATCGCTCTGTGCAATTCATAAACGCAAATTTATTATGCAAAGTACAATCAGATGACTGACTTTGAAACGGAGTACGTTTTCTGTAAAGATAACAGGCTTGTACTAATCGTGGAATGTTTATTTGCAAAGGCTAGC